>OZ012741.1:214027061-214176416 GCA_963859935.3 Lathyrus sativus
TCAACCGTTCGTTTACAAGGAAACGAGCATACGCTAAAGAAAAGCGAGAGCTGTCGAACCATCACGTCGACCGTTGAACCATCACGTTAACCTTTCATTCACAAGGAAACGAGCATACATTAAATAAAAGTGAGAGCTGTCGAACCATCACGTCGACCGTTGAACCATCACGTCAACCTTTCGTTTACAAGGAAACGAGCATACGCTAAATAAAAGCGAGAGCTGTCGAACCATCACGTCAACCGTTGAACCATCACGTCAACCTTTCGTTTACAAGGAAACGGGCATACGCTAAATAAAAGCGAGAGCTGTCGAACCATCACATCGAGCGTTGAACCATTACGTAAACCTTTCGTTCACAAGGAAACGAGCATACACTAAATAAAATCGAGAGCTGCGAACCATCATGTCGACCGTTGAACCATCACGTCAACCTTTCGTTTACAAGGAATCGAGCATACGCTAAATAAAAGCGAGAGCTTTCGAACCATCACGTCGACCGTTGAACCATCACGTCAACTTTTCGTTCACAAGGAAACGAGCATACGCTAAACAAAAGCGAGAGTTGTCGAACCATCTTGTCGACCGTTGAACCATCACGTCAAACTTTCGTTTACAAGGAAACAAGCATACGCTAAATAAAAGCGAGAGCTGCGAACCATCATGTCAACCGTTGAACCACGACGTCAACCGTTTGTTTACAAGGAAACGAGCATACGCTAAATAAAAGCGAGAGCTTTCGAACCATCACGTCGACCGTTGAACAATCATGTCAACATTTCGTTCACAAGGAAACGAGCATACGCTAAATAAAAGCGATAGCTGTCGAACCATCACGTCGACTGTTGAACCATTACGTCAACCTTTCGTTCACAAGGAAACTAGCATACCCTAAATAAAAGTGAGAGTTGTCGAACCATCACGTCGACCATTGAACCATCATGTCAACCTTTCGTTTACAAGTAAATGAGCATACGCTAAATAAAAGCGAGAACTGTTGAACCATCACATCGACCGTTGAACCATCACGTCAACTTTTCGGTCACAAGGAAACGAGCATACGCTAAACAAAAGTGAGAGCTGTCGAACCATCACGTCGACCAATGAACCATCACGTCAACCTTTCGTTTACAAGGAAACGAGCATACGCTAAATAAAAGCGAGAGCTGTCGAACCATCACGTCAACCGTTGAACCATCACGTCAACCTTTCGTTTACAAGGAAACGGGCATACGCTAAATAAAAGCGAGAGCTGTCGAACCATCACATCGAGCGTTGAACCATCACGTCAACCTTTCGTTCACAAGGAAACGAGCATACACTAAATAAAATCGAGAGCTGCGAACCATCATGTCGACCGTTGAACCATCACGTCAACCTTTCGTTTACAAGGAATCGAGCATACGCTAAATAAAAGCGAGAGCTTTCGAACCATCACGTCGACCGTTGAACCATCACGTCAACCAAAGCACGGACTCAAAGTGCAAAATGTCTAACCATCACGTCGACCGTTGAACCATCACGTCAACCTTTCGTTCACAAGGAAACGAGCATACACTAAATAAAAGTGAGAGCTGTCGAACCATCACGTCGACCGTTGAACCATCACGTCAACCTTTCGTTTACAAGGAAACGAGCAAAAGCTAAATAAAAGCGAGAGCTGTCGAACCATCACGTCGACCGTTGAACAATCACATCAACCTTTCGTTCACAAGGAAACGAGCATACGCTAAACAAAAGCGAGAGTTGTCGAACCATCACGTCGACCGTTGAACCATCACGTCAAACTTTCGTTTACAAGGAAACAAGCATACGCTAAATAAAAGCGAGAGCTGCGAACCATCATGTCAACCGTTGAACCACGACGTCAACCGTTTGTTTACAAGGAAACGAGCATACGCTAAATAAAAGCGAGAGCTTTCGAACCATCACGTCGACCGTTGAACAATCACGTCAACATTTCGTTCACAAGGAAACGAGCATACGCTAAATAAAAGCGATAGCTGTCGAACCATCACGTCGACTGTTGAACCATTACGTCAACCTTTCGTTCACAAGGAAACTAGCATACCCTAAATAAAAGTGAGAGTTGTCGAACCATCACGTCGACCATTGAACCATCATGTCAACCTTTCGTTTACAAGTAAATGAGCATACGCTAAATAAAAGCGAGAACTGTTGAACCATCACATCGACCGTTGAACCATCACGTCAACTTTTCGGTCACAAGGAAACGAGCATACGCTAAACAAAAGTGAGAGCTGTCGAACCATCACGTCGACCGTTGAACCATCACGTCAACCTTTCGTTTACAAGGAAACGAGCATATGCTAAATAAAAGCGAGAGCTGTCGAACCATCACGTCAACCTTTCGTTTACAAGGAAACAGGCATACGCTAAATAAAAGCGAGAGCTGTCGAACCATCACATCGAGCGTTGAACCATCACGTCAACCTTTCGTTCACAAGGAAACGAGCATACACTAAATAAAATCGAGAGCTGCGAACCATCATGTCGACCGTTGAACCATCACGTCAACCTTTCGTTTACAAGGTATCGAGCATACGCTAAATAAAAGCGAGAGCATTCGAACCATCACGTCGACCGTTGAATCATCATGTCAACCAAAGCACGGACTCAAAGTGCAAAATGTCTAACCATCACGTCGACCGTTGAACCATCACGTCAACCTTTCGTTCACAAGGAAACGAGCATACACTAAATAAAAGTGAGAGCTGTCGAACCATCACGTCGACCGTTGAACCATCACGTCAACCTTTCGTTTACAAGGAAACGAGCAAAAGCTAAATAAAAGCGAGAGCTGTCGAACCATCACGTCGACCGTTGAACAATCACATCAACCTTTCGTTTACAAGGAAACGAGCATACGCTAAATAAAAGTGAGAGCTGCGAACCATCACGTCGACCGTTGAACCATCACGTCAACCTTTCGTTTACAAGGAATCGAGCATACGCTAAATAAAAGCGAGAGCTTTCGAACCATCACGTCGACCGTTGAACCATCACGTCAACCTTTCATTCACAAGGAAACGAGCATACACTAAATAAAAGGGAGAGCTGTCGAACCATCACGTTGACCGTTGAACCATCACGTCAAACTTTCGTTTACAAGGAATCGGTCATACGCTAAATAAAAGCGAGAGCTGCGAACCATCACGTCGACCGTTGAACCACCACGTCAACCGTTCGTTTACAAGGAAACGAGCATACGCTAAATAAAAGCGAGAGCTGTCGAACCATCACGTCGACCGTTGAAGAATCACGTCAACATTTCGTTCACAAGGAAACGAGCATACGCTAAATAAAAGCGATAGCTGTCGAACCATCACGTCGACTGTTGAACCATTACGTCAACCTTTCGTTCACAAGGAAACTAGCATACCCTAAATAAAAGTGAGAGTTGTCGAACCATCACGTCGACCATTGAACCATCATGTCAACCTTTCGTTTACAAGTAAATGAGCATACGCTAAATAAAAGCGAGAACTGTTGAACCATCACATCGACCGTTGAACCATCACGTCAACTTTTCGGTCACAAGGAAACGAGCATACGCTAAACAAAAGTGAGAGCTGTCGAACCATCACGTCGACCGTTGAACCATCACGTCAACCTTTCGTTTATAAGGAAACGAGCATATGCTAAATAAAAGCGAGAGCTGTCGAACCATCACGTCAACCTTTCGTTTACAAGGAAACAGGCATACGCTAAATAAAAGCGAGAGCTGTCGAACCATCACATCGAGCGTTGAACCATCACGTCAACCTTTCGTTCACAAGGAAACGAGCATACACTAAATAAAATCGAGAGCTGCGAACCATCATGTCAACCGTTGAACCATCACGTCAACCTTTCGTTTACAAGGAATCGAGCATACGCTAAATAAAAGCGAGAGCTTTCGAACCATCACGTCGACCGTTGAACCATCACGTCAACTTTTCGTTCACAAGGAAACGAGCATACGCTAAACAAAAGCGAGAGTTGTCGAACCATCACGTCGACCGTTGAACCATCACGTCAAACTTTCGTTTACAAGGAAACGAGCATACGCTAAATAAAAGCGAGAGCTGCGAACCATCATGTCAACCGTTGAACCACGACGTCAACCGTTTGTTTACAAGGAAATGAGCATACGCTAAATAAAAGCGAGAGCTGTCGAACCATCACGTCGACCGTTGAACAATCACGTCAACATTTCGTTCACAAGGAAACGAGCATACGCTAAATAAAAGCGATAGCTATCGAACCATCACGTCGACTGTTGAACCATTACGTCAACCTTTCGTTCACAAGGAAACTAGCATACCCTAAATAAAAGTGAGAGTTGTCGAACCATCACGTCGACCATTGAACCATCATGTCAACCTTTCGTTTACAAGTAAATGAGCATACGCTAAATAAAAGCGAGAACTGTTGAACCATCACATCGACCGTTGAACCATCACGTCAACTTTTCGGTCACAAGGAAACGAGCATACGCTAAACAAAAGTGAGAGTTGTCGAACCATCACGTTGACCGTTGAACCATCACGTCAACCTTTCGTTTACAAGGAAACGAGCATATGCTAAATAAAAGCGAGAGCTGTCGAACCATCACGTCAACCGTTGAACCATCACGTCAACCTTTCGTTTACAAGGAAACGGGCATACGCTAAATAAAAGCGAGAGCTGTCGAACCATCACATCGAGCGTTGAACCATCACGTCAACCTTTCGTTCACAAGGAAACGAGCATACACTAAATAAAATCGAGAGCTGCGAACCATCATGTCGACCGTTGAACCATCACGTCAACCTTTCGTTTACAAGGAATCGAGCATACGCTAAATAAAAGCGAGAGCTTTCGAACCATCACGTCGACCGTTGAACCATCACGTCAACCAAAGCACGGACTCAAAGTGCAAAATGTCTAACCATCACGTCGACCGTTGAACCATCACGTCAACCTTTCGTTCACAAGGAAACGAGCATACACTAAATAAAAGTGAGAGCTGTCGAACCATCACGTCGACCGTTGAACCATCACGTCAACCTTTCGTTTACAAGGAAACGAGCAAAAGCTAAATAAAAGCGAGAGCTGTCGAACCATCACGTCGACCGTTGAACAATCACATCAACCTTTCGTTCACAAGGAAACGAGCATACGCTAAACAAAAGCGAGAGTTGTCGAACCATCACGTCGACCGTTGAACCATCACGTCAAACTTTCGTTTACAAGGAAACAAGCATACGCTAAATAAAAGCGAGAGCTGCGAACCATCATGTCAACCGTTGAACCACGACGTCAACCGTTTGTTTACAAGGAAACGAGCATACGCTAAATAAAAGCGAGAGCTTTCGAACCATCACGTCGACCGTTGAACAATCACGTCAACATTTCGTTCACAAGGAAACGAGCATACGCTAAATAAAAGCGATAGCTGTCGAACCATCACGTCGACTGTTGAACCATTACGTCAACCTTTCGTTCACAAGGAAACTAGCATACCCTAAATAAAAGTGAGAGTTGTCGAACCATCACGTCGACCATTGAACCATCATGTCAACCTTTCGTTTACAAGTAAATGAGCATACGCTAAATAAAAGCGAGAACTGTTGAACCATCACATCGACCGTTGAACCATCACGTCAACTTTTCGGTCACAAGGAAACGAGCATACGCTAAACAAAAGTGAGAGCTGTCGAACCATCACGTCGACCGTTGAACCATCACGTCAACCTTTCGTTTACAAGGAAACGAGCATATGCTAAATAAAAGCGAGAGCTGTCGAACCATCACGTCAACCTTTCGTTTACAAGGAAACAGGCATACGCTAAATAAAAGCGAGAGCTGTCGAACCATCACATCGAGCGTTGAACCATCACGTCAACCTTTCGTTCACAAGGAAACGAGCATACACTAAATAAAATCGAGAGCTGCGAACCATCATGTCGACCGTTGAACCATCACGTCAACCTTTCGTTTACAAGGTATCGAGCATACGCTAAATAAAAGCGAGAGCATTCGAACCATCACGTCGACCGTTGAATCATCATGTCAACCAAAGCACGGACTCAAAGTGCAAAATGTCTAACCATCACGTCGACCGTTGAACCATCACGTCAACCTTTCGTTCACAAGGAAACGAGCATACACTAAATAAAAGTGAGAGCTGTCGAACCATCACGTCGACCGTTGAACCATCACGTCAACCTTTCGTTTACAAGGAAACGAGCAAAAGCTAAATAAAAGCGAGAGCTGTCGAACCATCACGTCGACCGTTGAACAATCACATCAACCTTTCGTTTACAAGGAAACGAGCATACGCTAAATAAAAGTGAGAGCTGCGAACCATCACGTCGACCGTTGAACCATCACGTCAACCTTTCGTTTACAAGGAATCGAGCATACGCTAAATAAAAGCGAGAGCTTTCGAACCATCACGTCGACCGTTGAACCATCACGTCAACCTTTCATTCACAAGGAAACGAGCATACACTAAATAAAAGGGAGAGCTGTCGAACCATCACGTTGACCGTTGAACCATCACGTCAAACTTTCGTTTACAAGGAATCGGTCATACGCTAAATAAAAGCGAGAGCTGCGAACCATCACGTCGACCGTTGAACCACCACGTCAACCGTTCGTTTACAAGGAAACGAGCATACGCTAAATAAAAGCGAGAGCTGTCGAACCATCACGTCGACCGTTGAAGAATCACGTCAACATTTCGTTCACAAGGAAACGAGCATACGCTAAATAAAAGCGATAGCTGTCGAACCATCACGTCGACTGTTGAACCATTACGTCAACCTTTCGTTCACAAGGAAACTAGCATACCCTAAATAAAAGTGAGAGTTGTCGAACCATCACGTCGACCATTGAACCATCATGTCAACCTTTCGTTTACAAGTAAATGAGCATACGCTAAATAAAAGCGAGAACTGTTGAACCATCACATCGACCGTTGAACCATCACGTCAACTTTTCGGTCACAAGGAAACGAGCATACGCTAAACAAAAGTGAGAGCTGTCGAACCATCACGTCGACCGTTGAACCATCACGTCAACCTTTCGTTTATAAGGAAACGAGCATATGCTAAATAAAAGCGAGAGCTGTCGAACCATCACGTCAACCTTTCGTTTACAAGGAAACAGGCATACGCTAAATAAAAGCGAGAGCTGTCGAACCATCACATCGAGCGTTGAACCATCACGTCAACCTTTCGTTCACAAGGAAACGAGCATACACTAAATAAAATCGAGAGCTGCGAACCATCATGTCAACCGTTGAACCATCACGTCAACCTTTCGTTTACAAGGAATCGAGCATACGCTAAATAAAAGCGAGAGCTTTCGAACCATCACGTCGACCGTTGAACCATCACGTCAACTTTTCGTTCACAAGGAAACGAGCATACGCTAAACAAAAGCGAGAGTTGTCGAACCATCACGTCGACCGTTGAACCATCACGTCAAACTTTCGTTTACAAGGAAACGAGCATACGCTAAATAAAAGCGAGAGCTGCGAACCATCATGTCAACCGTTGAACCACGACGTCAACCGTTTGTTTACAAGGAAATGAGCATACGCTAAATAAAAGCGAGAGCTGTCGAACCATCACGTCGACCGTTGAACAATCACGTCAACATTTCGTTCACAAGGAAACGAGCATACGCTAAATAAAAGCGATAGCTATCGAACCATCACGTCGACTGTTGAACCATTACGTCAACCTTTCGTTCACAAGGAAACTAGCATACCCTAAATAAAAGTGAGAGTTGTCGAACCATCACGTCGACCATTGAACCATCATGTCAACCTTTCGTTTACAAGTAAATGAGCATACGCTAAATAAAAGCGAGAACTGTTGAACCATCACATCGACCGTTGAACCATCACGTCAACTTTTCGGTCACAAGGAAACGAGCATACGCTAAACAAAAGTGAGAGTTGTCGAACCATCACGTTGACCGTTGAACCATCACGTCAACCTTTCGTTTACAAGGAAACGAGCATATGCTAAATAAAAGCGAGAGCTGTCGAACCATCACGTCAACCGTTGAACCATCACGTCAACCTTTCGTTTACAAGGAAACGGGCATACGCTAAATAAAAGCGAGAGCTGTCGAACCATCACATCGAGCGTTGAACCATCACGTCAACCTTTCGTTCACAAGGAAACGAGCATACACTAAATAAAATCGAGAGCTGCGAACCATCATGTCGACCGTTGAACCATCACGTCAACCTTTCGTTTACAAGGAATTGAGCATACGCTAAATAAAAGCGAGAGCTTTCGAACCATCATGTCGACCGTTGAACCATCACGTCAACCTTTCGTTTACAAGGAAATGGGCATACGCTAAATAAAAGCGAGAGCTGTCGAACCATCACATCGAGCGTTGAACCATCACGTCAACCTTTCGTTCACAAGGAAACGAGCATACACTAAATAAAATCGAGAGCTGCGAACCATCATGTAGACCGTTGAACCATCACGTCAACCTTTCGTTTACAAGGAATCGAGCATACACTAAATAAAAGCGAGAGCTGTCGAACCATCAAGTCGACCGTTGAACCATCACGTCAAACTTTCGTTTACAAGGAAACGGGCATACGCTAAATAAAAGCGAGAGCTGCGAACCATCACGTCGACCGTTGAACCACCACGTCAACCGTTCGTTTACAAGGAAACGAGCATACGCTAAATAAAAGCGAGAGCTGTCGAACTATCACGTCGACCGTTGAACCATCACGTCAACCTTTAATTCACAAGGAAACGAGCATACATTAAATAAAAGTGAGAGCTGTCGAACCATCACGTCGACCGTTGAACCATCACGTCAACCTTTCGTTTACAAGGAAACGAGCATACGCTAAATAAAAGCGAGAGCTGTCGAACCATCACATCGAGCGTTGAACCATCACGTCAACCTTTTGTTCACAAGGAAACGAGCATACACTAAATAAAATCGAGAGCTGCGAACCATCACGTCGACCATTGAACCATCACGTCAACCTTTCGTTCACAAGGAAACGAGCATACACTAAATAAAAGTGAGAGCTGTCGAACCATCACGTCGACCGTTGAACCATCACGTCAACCTTTCGTTTACAAGGAAACGAGCATAAGCTAAATAAAAGCGAGAGCTGTCGAACCATCACGTCGACCGTTGAACAATCACATCAACCTTTCGTTTACAAGGAAACGAGCATACGCTAAATAAAAGCGAGAGCTGCGAACCATCACGTCGACCATTGAACCATCACGTCAACCTTTCGTTTACAAGGAATTGAGCATACGCTAAATAAAAGCGAGAGCTTTCGAACCATCACGTCGACCGTTGAACCATCACGTCAACATTTCGTTCACAAGGAAACGAGCATACAATAAATAAAAGCGAGAGCTGTCGAACCATCACGTCGACCGTTGAACCATCACGTCAAACTTTCGTTTACAAGGAAACGGGCATACGCTAAATAAAAGCGAGAGCTGCGAACCATCACGTCGACCGTTGAACCACCACGTCAACCGTTCGTTTACAAGGAAACGAGCATACGCTAAATAAAAGCGAGAGCTGTCGAACCATCACGTCGACCGTTGAACCATCACGTCAACCTTTCATTCACAAGGAAACGAGCATACATTAAATAAAAGTGAGAGCTGTCGAACCATCACGTCGACCGTTGAACCATCACGTCAACCTTTCGTTTACAAGGAAACGAGCATACGCTAAATAAAAGCGAGAGCTGTCGAACCATCACGTCAACCGTTGAACCATCACGTCAACCTTTCGTTTACAAGGAAACTGGCATACGCTAAATAAAAGCGAGAGCTGTCGAACCATCACATCGAGCGTTGAACCATCACGTCAACCTTTCGTTCACAAGGAAACGAGCATACACTAAATAAAATCGAGAGCTGCGAACCATCATGTCGACCGTTGAACCATCACGTCAACCTTTCGTTTACAAGGAATCGAGCATACGCTAAATAAAAGCGAGAGCTTTCGAACCATCACGTCGACCGTTGAACCATGACGTCAACTTTTCGTTCACAAGGAAACGAGCATACGCTAAACAAAAGCGAGAGCTGTCGAACCATCACGTCGACCGTTGAACCATCACGTCAAACTTTCGTTTACAAGGAAACGAGCATACGCTAAATAAAAGCGAGAGCTGCGAACCATCATGTCGACCGTTGAACCACGACGTCAACCGTTTGTTTACAAGGAAACGAGCATACGCTAAATAAAAGCGAGAGCTGTCGAACCATCACGTCGACCGTTGAACCATCACGTCAACATTTCGTTCACAAGGAAACGAGCATACGCTAAATAAAAGCGATAGCTGTCGAACCATCACGTCGACTGTTGAACCATCACGTCAACCTTTCGTTCACAAGGAAACTAGCATACCCTAAATAAAAGTGAGAGCTGTCGAACCATCACGTCGACCATTGAACCATCATGTCAACCTTTCGTTTACAAGTAAATGAGCATACGCTAAATAAAAGCGAGAACTGTTGAACCATCACATCGACCGTTGAACCATCACGTCAACTTTTCGGTCACAAGGAAACGAGCATACGCTAAACAAAAGCGATAGCTGTCGAACCATCACGTCGACCGTTGAACCATCACGTCAACCTTTCGTTTACAAGGAAACGCGCATACGCTAAATAAAAGTGAGAGCTGTCGAACCATCACGTCAACCTTTCGTTCACAAGGAAACGAGCATACACTAAATAAAATCGAGAGCTGCGAACCATCATGTCAACCGTTGAACCATCACGTCAACCTTTAGTTTACAAGGAATCGAGCATACGCTAAATAAAAGCGAGAGCTTTCGAACCATCACGTCGACCGTTGAACCATCACGTCAACCTTTCGTTAATAAGGAAACAAGCATACGCTAAATAAAAGCGAGAGCTGTCGAACCATCACGTCGACCGTTGAACCATCACGTCAAACTTTCGTTTATAAGGAAACGAGCATACGCTAAATAAAAGCGAGAGCTGCGAACCATCATGTCGACCGTTGAACCACCACGTCAACCGTTTGTTTACAAGGAAACGAGCATACGCTAAATAAAAGCGAGAGCTGTCGAACCATCACGTCGACCGTTGAACCATCACGTCAACATTTCATTCACAAGGAAATGAGCATACGCTAAATAAAAGCGATAGCTGTCGAACCATCACGTCGACTGTTGAACCATCACGTCAACCTTTCGATCACAAGGAAACTAGCATACCCTAAATAAGAGTGAGAGCTGTCGAACCATCACGTCGACCATTGAACCATCATGTCAACCTTTCGTTTACAAGTAAATGAGCATACGCTAAATAAAAGCGAGAACTGTTGAACCATCACATCGACCGTTGAACCATCACGTCAACTTTTCGGTCACAAGGAAACGAGCATACGCTAAACAAAAGCGAGATCTGTCGAACCATCACGTCGACCGTTGAACCATCACGTCAATCTTTCGTTTACAAGGAAACGCGCATACGCTAAATAAAAGTGAGAGCTGTCGAACCATCACGTCAACCGTTGAACCATCACGTCAACTTTTCGTTCATAAGGAAACGAGCATACGCTAAACAAAATCGAGAGCTGTCGAACCATCACATCGACCTTCCATCTTCAAAAGAAGCGGGCAAAGCACTAAAGAAAATCGCGAACTGTCGAACCATCACGTCAACCAAAGCACGGAGTCAAAGTGCAAAATGTCGAACCATCACGTCGACCGTTGAACCATCACGTCAACCTTTCGTTCACAAGGAAACGAGCATACACTAAATAAAAGTGAGAGCTGTCGAACCATCATGTCGACCGTTGAACCATCACGTCAACCTTTCGTTTACAAGGAAACGAGCATAAGCTAAATAAAAGCGAGAGCTGTTGAACCATCACGTCGACCGTTGAACAATCACATCAACTTTTCGTTTACAAGGAAACGAGCATACGCTAAATTAAAGCGAGAGCTGCGAACCATCACGTCGACCGTTGAACCATCACGTCAACCTTTCGTTTACAAGGAATCGAGGATACGCTAAATAAAAGCGAGAGCTTTCGAACCATCATGTCGACCGTTGAACCATCACGTCAACCTTTCATTCACAAGGAAACGAGCATACACTAAATAAAAGCGAGAGCTGTCGAACCAACACGTCGACCGTTGAACCATCACATTAAACTTTCGTTTACAAGGAAACGGGCATACGCTAAATAAAAGCGAGAGCTGCGAACCATCACGTCGACCGTTGAACCACCACGTCAACCGTTCGCTTACAAGGAAACAAGCATACGCTAAATAAAAGCGAGAGCTGTCGAACCATCATGTCGACCATTGAACCATCACGTCAACCTTTCATTCACAAGGAAACGAGCATAAACTAAATAAAAGTGAGAGTTGTCGAACCATCACGTCGACCGTTGAACCATCACGTCAACCTGTCGTTTACAAGGAAATGAGCATACGCTAAATAAAAGCGAGAGCTGTCGAACCATCACGTCAACCGTTGAACCATCACGTCAACCTTTCGTTTACAAGGAAATAGGCATACGCTAAATAAAAGCGAGAGCTGTCGAACCATCACATCGACCGTTGAACCATCACGTCAACCTTTAGTTCACAAGGAAACGAGCATACACTAAATAAAAGTGAGAGCTGTCGAACCATCACGTCGACCGTTGAACCATCACGTCAACCTTTCGTTTACAAGGAAACGAGCATACGCTAAATGAAAGCGAGAGCTGTCGAACCATCACGTCGACCGTTGAACCATCACGTCAACTTTTCGTTCACAAGGAAACGAGCATACGCTAAACAAAAGCGAGAGCTGTTGAACCATCACGTCGACCTTCCATCTTCAAAAGAAGCGGGCAAAGCACTAAAGAAAATCGCGAACTGTCGAACCATCACGTCAACCAAAGCACGGACTCAAAGTGCGAAATGTCGAACCATCACGTCGACCGTTGAACCATCACGTCAACCTTTCGTTCACAAGGAAACGAGCATACACTAAATAAAAGTGAGAGCTGTCGAACCATCACGTCGACCGTTGAACCATCACGTCAACCTTTCGTTTACAAGGAAACGAGCATAAGCTAAATAAAAGCGAGAGCTGTCGAACCATCACGTCGACCGTTGAACCATCACGTCAACCTTTCGTTTACAAGGAAACGAGCATACGCTAAATAAAAGCGAGTGCTGTCGAACCATCACGTCGACCGTCGAACCATCACGTCAACCTTTCATTTACAAGGAATCGAGCATACGCTAAATAAAAGCGAGAGCTTTCGAACCATCACGCCGACCGTTGAACCATCACTTCAACCTTTCGTTCACAAGGAAATGAGCATACACTCAATAAAAGAGAGAGCTGCGAACCATCACGTCGACCGTTGAACCACCACGTCAACCGTTCGTTTACAAGGAAACGAGCATACGCTAAATAAAAGCGAGAGCTGTCGAACCATCACGTCGACCGTCGAACCATCACGTCAACCTTTCATTTACAAGGAAACGAGCATACGCTAAATAAAAGCGAGAGCTGTCGAACCATCACGTCGACCGTTGAACCATCACGTCAACCTTTCGTTCACAAGGAAACGAGCATACACTAGATAAAAGTGAGAGCTGTCGAACCATCACGTCGACCATTGAACCATCATGTCAACCTTTCGTTTACAAGGAAATGAGCATACGCTAAATAAAAGCGAGAGCTGTCGAACCATCACATCGACTGTTGAACCATCACGTCAACTTTTCGTTCACAAGGAAACGAGCATACACTAAACAAAAGCGAGAGCTGTCAAACCATCATGTCGACCGTTGAACCATTACGTCAACCTTTCGTTTACAAGGAAACGAGCATACGCTAAATAAAAGCGAGAGCTGTCGAACCATCACGTCGATCGTTGAACCATCACGTCAACATTTCGTTCACAAGGAAACGAGCATACGCTAAATAAAAGCGACAGCTGTCGAACCATCACGTCGACTGTTGAACCATCACGTCAACCTTTCGATCACAAGGAAACTAGCATACCCTAAATAAGAGTGAGAGTTGTCGAACCATCACGACGACCATTGAACCATCATGTCAACCTTTCGTTTACAAGTAAATGAGCATACGCTAAATAAAAGCCAGAACTGTTGAACCATCACATCGACCGTTGAACCATCACGTTAACTTTTCGGTCACAAGGAAACGAGCATACGCTAAACAAAAGCGAGATCTGTCGAACCATCACGTCGACCGTTGAACCATCACGTCAACCTTTCGTTTACAAGGAAACGCGCATACGCTAAATAAAAGTGAGAGCTGTCGAACCATCACGTCGACCGTTGAACCATCACATCAACTTTTCGTTCACAAGGAAACGAGCATACGCTAAACAAAAGCGAGAGCTGTCGAACCATCACATCGACCTTCCATCTTCAAAAGAAGCGGGCAAAGCACTTAAGAAAATCACGAACTGTCAAACCATCACGTCAACCAAAGCACGGACTCAAAGTGCGTAATGTCAAACCATCACGTCGACCGTTGAACCATCACGTCAACTTTTCGTTCATAAGGAAACGAGCATACCCTAAACAAAATCGAGAGCTGTCGAACCATCACGTCGACCTTCCATCTTCAAAAGAAGCGGGCAAAGCACTAAAGAAAATCGCGAACTGTCGAACCATCACGTCAACCAAAGCACGGAGTCAAAGTGCAAAATGTCGAACCATCACGTCGACCGTTGAACCATCACGTCAACCATTCGTTCACAAGGAAACGAGCATACACTAAATAAAAGTGAGAGCTGTCGAACCATCACGTCGACCGTTGAACCATCACGTCAACCTTTCGTTTACAAGGAAACGAGCATAAGCTAAATAAAAGAGAGAGCTGTCGAACCATCATGTCGACCGTTGAACAATCACATCAACCTTTCGTTTACAAGGAAACGAGCATATGCTAAATAAAAGCGAGAGCTGCGAACCATCACGTCGACCGTTGAACCATCACGTCAACCTTTCGTTTACAAGGAATCAAGTACGCTAAATAAAAGCGAGAGGTTTCGAACCATCACGTCGACCGTTGAACCATCACGTTAACCTTTCATTCACAAGGAAACGAGCATACACTAAATAAAAGCGAGATCTGTCGAACCATCACGTCGACCGTTGAACCATCACATCAAACTTTCGTTTACAAGGAAACGGGCATACGCTAAATAAAAGCGAGAGCTGCGAACCATCACGTCGACTGTTGAACCACCACGTCAACCGTTCGTTTACAAGGAAACGAGCATACGCTAAATAAAAGCGAGAGCTGTCGAACCATCACGTCGACCGTTGAACCATCACGTCAACCTTTCATTCACAAGGAAATGAGCATACACTAAATAAAAGTGAGAGCTGTCGAACCATCACGTCGACCGTTGAACCATCACATCAACCTTTCGTTTACAAGGAAACGAGCATACGCTAAATAAAAGCGAGAGCTGTCGAACCATCACGTCAACCGTTGAACCATCACGTCAACCTTTCGTTTACAAGGAAACGGGCATACGCTAAATAAAAGCGAGAGCTGTCGAACCATCACATCGACCGGTGAACCATCACGTCAACCTTTAGTTCACAAGGAAACGAGCATACACTAAATAAAAGTGAGAGTTGTCGAACCATCACGTCGACCGTTGAACCATCACGTCAACCTTTCGTTTACAAGGAAACGAGCATACGCTAAATGAAAGCGAGAGCTGTCGAACCATCACGTCGATCGTTGAACCATCACGTCAACTTTTCGTTCACAAGGAAACGAGCATACGCTAAACAAAAGCGAGAGATGTTGAACCATCACGTCGACCTTCCATCTTCAAAAGAAGCGGGCAAAGCACTAAAGAAAATCGCGAACTGTCGAACCATCACGTCAACCAAAGCACGGACTCAAAGTGCGAAATGTCGAACCATCACGTCGACCGTTGAACCATCACGTCAACCTTTCATTTACAAGGAAACGAGCATACACTAAATAAAAGCGAGAGCTGTCGAACCATCACGTCGACCGTTGAACCATCACGTCAACCTTTCGTTCACAAGGAAACGAGCATACACTAGATAAAAGTGAGAGCTGTCGAACCATCACGTCGACCATTGAACCATCATGTCAACCTTTCGTTTACAAGGAAATGAGCATACGCTAAATAAAAGCGAGAGCTGTCGAACCATCACATCGACTGTTGAACCATCACGTCAACTTTTCGTTCACAAGGAAACGAGCATACACTAAACAAAAGCGAGAGCTGTCAAACCATCATGTCGACCGTTGAACCATTACGTCAACCTTTCGTTTACAAGGAAACGAGCATACGCTAAATAAAAGCGAGAGCTGTCGAACCATCACGTCGATCGTTGAACCATCACGTCAACATTTCGTTCACAAGGAAACGAGCATACGCTAAATAAAAGCGATAGCTGTCGAACCATCACGTCGACTGTTGAACCATCACGTCAACCTTTCGATCACAAGGAAACTAGCATACCCTAAATAAGAGTGAGAGTTGTCGAACCATCACGACGACCATTGAACCATCATGTCAACCTTTCGTTTACAAGTAAATGAGCATACGCTAAATAAAAGCCAGAACTGTTGAACCATCACATCGACCGTTGAACCATCACGTTAACTTTTCGGTCACAAGGAAACGAGCATACGCTAAACAAAAGCGAGATCTGTCGAACCATCACGTCGACCGTTGAACCATCACGTCAACCTTTCGTTTACAAGGAAACGCGCATACGCTAAATAAAAGTGAGAGCTGTCGAACCATCACGTCGACCGTTGAACCATCACATCAACTTTTCGTTCACAAGGAAACGAGCATACGCTAAACAAAAGCGAGAGCTGTCGAACCATCACATCGACCTTCCATCTTCAAAAGAAGCGGGCAAAGCACTTAAGAAAATCACGAACTGTCAAACCATCACGTCAACCAAAGCACGGACTCAAAGTGCGTAATGTCAAACCATCACGTCGACCGTTGAACCATCACGTCAACTTTTCGTTCATAAGGAAACGAGCATACCCTAAACAAAATCGAGAGCTGTCGAACCATCACGTCGACCTTCCATCTTCAAAAGAAGCGGGCAAAGCACTAAAGAAAATCGCGAACTGTCGAACCATCACGTCAACCAAAGCACGGAGTCAAAGTGCAAAATGTCGAACCATCACGTCGACCGTTGAACCATCACGTCAACCATTCGTTCACAAGGAAACGAGCATACACTAAATAAAAGTGAGAGCTGTCGAACCATCACGTCGACCGTTGAACCATCACGTCAACCTTTCGTTTACAAGGAAACGAGCATAAGCTAAATAAAAGAGAGAGCTGTCGAACCATCATGTCGACCGTTGAACAATCACATCAACCTTTCGTTTACAAGGAAACGAGCATATGCTAAATAAAAGCAAGAGCTGCGAACCATCACGTCGACCGTTGAACCATCACGTCAACCTTTCGTTTACAAGGAATCGAGCATACGCTAAATAAAAGCGAGAGGTTTCGAACCATCACGTCGACCGTTGAACCATCACGTTAACCTTTCATTCACAAGGAAACGAGCATACACTAAATAAAAGCGAGATCTGTCGAACCATCACGTCGACCGTTGAACCATCACATCAAACTTTTGTTTACAAGGAAACGGGCATACGCTAAATAAAAGCGAGAGCTGCGAACCATCACGTCGACTGTTGAACCACCACGTCAACCGTTCGTTTACAAGGAAACGAGCATACGCTAAATAAAAGCGAGAGCTGTCGAACCATCACGTCGACCGTTGAACCATCACGTCAACCTTTCATTCACAAGGAAATGAGCATACACTAAATAAAAGTGAGAGCTGTCGAACCATCACGTCGACCGTTGAACCATCACATCAACCTTTCGTTTACAAGGAAACGAGCATACGCTAAATAAAAGCGAGAGCTGTCGAACCATCACGTCAACCGTTGAACCATCACGTCAACCTTTCGTTTACAAGGAAACGGGCATACGCTAAATAAAAGCGAGAGCTGTCGAACCATCACATCGACCGGTGAACCATCACGTCAACCTTTAGTTCACAAGGAAACGAGCATACACTAAATAAAAGTGAGAGTTGTCGAACCATCACGTCGACCGTTGAACCATCACGTCAACCTTTCGTTTACAAGGAAACGAGCATACGCTAAATGAAAGCGAGAGCTGTCGAACCATCACGTCGATCGTTGAACCATCACGTCAACTTTTCGTTCACAAGGAAACGAGCATACGCTAAACAAAAGCGAGAGATGTTGAACCATCACGTCGACCTTCCATCTTCAAAAGAAGCGGGCAAAGCACTAAAGAAAATCGCGAACTGTCGAACCATCACGTCAACCAAAGCACGGACTCAAAGTGCGAAATGTCGAACCATCACGTCGACCGTTGAACCATCACGTCAACCTTTCGTTCACAAGGAAACGAGCATACACTAAATAAAAGTGAGAGTTGTCGAACCATCACGTCGACCGTTGAACCATCACGTCAACCTTTCGTTTACATGGAAACGAGCATAAGCTAAATAAAAGCGAGAGCTATCGAACCATCACGTCGACCATTGAACCATCACGTCAACCTTTCGTTTACAAGGAAACGAGCATACGCTAAATAAAAGCGAGTGCTGTCGAACCATCACGTCGACCGTCGAACCATCACGTCAACCTTTCGTTTACAAGGAATCAAGCATACGCTAAATAAAAGCGAGAGCTTTCGAACCATCACGTCGACCGTTGAACCATCACTTCAACCTTTCGTTCACAAGGAAATGAGCATACACTCAATAAAAGAGAGAGCTGCGAATCATCACGTCGACCGTTGAACCACCACGTCAACCGTTCGTTTACAAGGAAACGAGCATACGCTAAATAAAAGCGAGAGCTGTCGAACCATCACGTCGACCGTTGAACCATCACGTCAACCTTTCGTTCACAAGGAAACGAGCATACACTAAATAAAAGTGAGAGCTGTCGAACCATCAAGTCGACCATTGAACCATCATGTCAACCTTTCGTTTACAAGGAAATGAGCATACGCTAAATAAAAGCGAGAGTTGTCGAACCATCACATCGACTGTTGAACTATCACGTCAACTTTTCGTTCACAAGGAAACGGGCATACACTAAACAAAAGCGAGAGCTGTCAAACCATCATGTCGACCGTTGAACCATTACGTCAACCTTTCGTTTACAAGGAAACGAGCATACGCTAAATAAAAGCGAGAGCTGTCGAACCATCACGTCGATCGTTGAACCATCACGTCAACATTTCGTTCACAAGGAAACGAGCATACGCTAAATAAAAGCGATAGCTGTCGAACCATCACGTCGACTGTTGAACCATCACGTCAACCTTTCGATCACAAGGAAACTAGCATACCCTAAATAAGAGTGAGAGCTGTCGAACCATCACGTCGACCATTGAACCATCATGTCAACCTTTCGTTTACAAGTAAATGAGCATACGCTAAATAAAAGCCAGAACTGTTGAACCATCACATCGACCGTTGAACCATAACGTCAACTTTTCGGTCACAAGGAAACGAGCATACGCTAAACAAAAGCGAGATCTGTCAAACCATCACGTCGACCGTTGAACCATCACGTCAACCTTTCGTTTACAAGGAAACGCGCATACGCTAAATAAAAGTGAGAGGTGTCGAACCATCACGTCGACCGTTGAACCATCACATCAACTTTTCGTTCACAAGGAAACGAGCATACGCTAAACAAAAGCGAGAGCTGTCGAACCATCACATCGACCTTCCATCTTCAAAAGAAGCGGGCAAAGCACTTAAGAAAATCGCGAACTGTCGAACCATCACGTCAACCAAAGCACGGACTCAAAGTGCGAAATGTCAAACCATCACGTCAACTTTTCGTTCATAAGGAAACGAGCATACGCTAAACAAAATCGAGAGCTGTCGAACCATCACGTCGACCTTCCATCTTCAAAAGAAGCGGGCAAAGCACTAAAGAAAATCGCGAACTGTCGAACCATCACGTCAACCAAAGCACGGAGTCAAAGTGCAAAATGTCGAACCATCACGTCAACCTTTCGTTCACAAGGAAACGAGCATACACTAAATAAAAGTGAGAGTTGTCGAACCATCACGTCGACCGTTGAACCATCACGTCAACCTTTCGTTTACAAGGAAACGAGCATAAGCTAAATAAAAGAGAGAGCTGTCGAACCATCACGTCGACCGTTGAACCATCACGTCAACCTTTCGTTTACAAGGAAACGAGCATACGCTAAATAAAAGCGAGTGCTGTCGAACCATCACATCGACCGTCGAACCATCACGTCAACCTTTCGTTTACAAGGAATCGAGCATACGCTAAATAAAAGCGAGAGCTTTCGAACCATCACGTCGACCGTTGAACCATCACTTCAACCTTTCGTTCACATGGAAATGAGCATACACTCAATAAAAGAGAGAGCTGCGAACCATCACGTCGACCGTTGAACCACCACGTCAACCGTTCGTTTACAAGGAAACGAGCATACGCTAAATAAAAGCGAGAGCTGTCGAACCATCACGTCGACCGTTGAACCATCACGTCAACCTTTTGTTTACAAGGAAACGAGCATACGCTAAATAAAAGCGAGAGCTGTCGAACCATCACGTCGACCGTTGAACCATCACGTCAACCTTTCGTTCACAAGGAAAGGAGCATACACTAAATAAAAGTGAGAGTTGTCGAACCATCACGTCGACCATTGAACCATCATGTCAACCTTTCGTTTACAAGGAAATGAGCATACGCTAAATAAAAGCGAGAGCTGTCGAACCATCACATCGACTGTTGAACCATCACGTCAACTTTTCATTCACAAGGAAACGAGCATACACTAAACAAAAGCGAGAGCTGTCAAACCATCAAGTCGACCGTTGAACCATTACGTCAACCTTTCGTTTACAAGGAAACGAGCATACGCTAAATAAAAGCGAGAGCTGTCGAACCATCACGTCGATCGTTGAACCATCACGTCAACATTTTGTTCACAAGGAAACAAGCATACGCTAAATAAAAGCGATAGCTGTCGAACCATCACGTCGATTGTTGAACCATCACGTCAACCTTTCGATCACAAGGAAACTAGCATACCCTAAATAAGAGTGAGAGCTGTCAAACCATCACGTCGACCATTGAACCATCATGTCAACCTTTCGTTTACAAGTAAATGAGCATATGCTAAATAAAAGCCAGAACTGTTGAACCATCACATCGACCGTTGAACCATCACGTCAACTTTTCGGTCACAAGGAAACAAGCATACGCTAAACAAAAGCGAGATCTGTCGAACCATCACGTCGACCGTTGAACCATCACGTCAACCTTTCGTTTACAAGGAAACGCGCATACGCTAAATAAAAGTGAGAGCTGTCGAACCATCACGTCGACCGTTGAACCATCACATCAACTTTTCGTTCACAAGGAAACGAGCATACGCTAAACAAAAGCGAGAGCTGTCAAACCATCACATCGACCTTCCATCTTCAAAAGAAGCGGGCAAAGCACTTAAGAAAATCGCGAACTGTCGAACCATCACGTCAACCAAAGCACGGACTCAAAGTGCGAAATGTCAAACCATCACGTCAACTTTTCGTTCATAAGGAAACGAGCATACGCTAAACAAAATCGAGAGCTGTCGAACCATCACGTCGACCTTCTATCTTCAAAAGAAGCGGGCAAAGCACTAAAGAAAATCGCGAACTGTCGAACCATCACGTCAACCAAAGCACGGAGTCAAAGTGCAAAATGTCGAACCATCACGTCAACCTTTCGTTCACAAGGAAACGAGCATACACTAAATAAAAGTGAGAGCTGTCGAACCATCACGTCGACCGTTGAACCATCACGTCAACCTTTCGTTTACAAGGAAACGAGCATAAGCTAAATAAAAGCGAGAGCTGTCGAACCATCACATCGACCGTTGAACAATCACATCAACCTTTCGTTTACAAGGAAACCAGCATACTCTAAATAAAAGCGAGAGCTGCGAACCATCACGTCGACCGTTGAACCATCACGTCAACCTTTCGTTTACAAGGAATCGAGCATACGCTAAATAAAAGCGAGAGCTTTCGAACCATCACGTCGACCGTTGAACCATCACGTCAACCTTTCATTCACAAGGAAACAAGCATACACTAAATAAAAGCGAGAGCTGTCGAACCATCACGTCAAGCTCTCGCTTTTATTTAGCGTATGCTCGATTCCTTGTAAACGAAAGGTTGACGTGATGGTTCAACGGTCGATTTGATGGTTCGACAGCGAGACCAGACGGGAACTGATGTTTACGGAGAGATTGAAGCAACGATGACCAGACGAGAACTGGTTACCGGTTTGCCAGGCGAGAACTGGACTTTGGAAACGACTGGTTACTGACACGTAACAAGTTTAAACTGTAGGATAACGATCCAACAACAGCAAGGCCTTTTTAAGGTTTTTGATAAGGGTAATGACACGATTCCCCGATACTCAACTCTGGCTGGGGATAAACAGACTGGTTTGAATAACTTGCCCCAGTGCACTCAACTTGCCCCTATCTAACTCCTGGGAATACTTGCTCTGAACAGCTTGTCACGAGACGACCTCGAGATTACTTGCCCCGGTATCTATACGACAACAGAATTCAATCTCCATTAAACCCCTATCAACCCAGCTGGTTTCAACATTCTCTGAAGTGACTTTGCCCCTGAATGAGCGTTTTAGCGACTTAACCTGATCTGATTACCCACTGGAAGGTTCTGCTTTCAAATCACAACATTCTAGATGATTGCCCCTGATTGGCTCTCAAGAAGACTCACTTCTGATCAACTGCTTCTCAAGCATACTGCCCCTGATCAACTGATGCCTCGGGACTTGTCCTCAGACTGATTGATTCCGAACTCACTGGAAGTCAATGCCCCGAATTTACAGTTCTTCACACCATCCTGATCCAAACTGCTGAATTACTCAGTCCTGCTTGACGATTCCCTGTTGGAATTTCTTTCATGTCAACTACTAACCTGCAATTAAAACTGTCTATTCACGAATGGTAATTTTAATGCAATGTTTATGCAGATTTTTTTTGAAAATTTTTGTGCTGTCACTTATTTATGTGCTATGATTGCGAGTGACGAATGAACCCAAGTTCAAACGTAGTGCTTACGTGGTCAGATCAGTGAGAAATACAACAAGGATGTGACTAGCAAGTCATGATGGAGTCAGGTTACTCAACCTTATCGTAATGCGCTTTCAGAATAAACCCTACCTCAATTAGGTCTTTTAAGGGTTGTATCGTGGTCGGGTTCACGGTTCGTGAAACAAAGAATATTTGGCTCAAATTATGATTTGTACCCATCCCTTCTACGTGATGATCTCCGATCCTAAAGTTCAGTTAACTTGGCACAAGCGCTCGCCTCTTCGAGAGGTATGTTGAATGGTAAGAACCATGGTCAAGAATTTCACAAGGTTTTTCCGGAGTGATAGTTACTCCTTTTTTCGTTTTCGGTGTCTGTATACACGACTTTGCCTTTCACTGGGGATCTATACTATTTTTATCCCTTCTTTTTCATTCTTTTGATTCCCTAATTTTTGCCTGGACTGACTCCTTTTGAGTTCTTTTCGTTTTTTCATTTTCTTTTGAAGTCCAGCGGGATGCCCTGATTTTTGCCTAAGTATTAGCTTTCCAGCTTTTTCTTTCTTTTTACTTAGCGGGCTTTCTTTTTCTTTCTTTTGGAACAAAGTCATGTGACACTGGTTGTCTTGATTGCTCCGAAAGGATTGTAACCGTCTCACTCCTGATTTGTGAGGTTTAACCACTGTGGTCGACGAGGTACGACCTCTTGAAAGGTATAAACTGATTGGTCCTCGAAAGACAACACTCCTCTGTAAGACTTGAATGCTCGGTCAAGCTAACTGATAACTACCTTGCCCCGGGTTAAGATGTGAGGGTTTAAAAGTCCGAAAAAACTTCTACTTCCTGGCTCGAAGTGGTTAACAAGGGACTAACTCCTTATATCTCCAGTGTTTAGGGGATTTGAAACAATGCCTTGTACGTCATCGGCAAGGTCTTATCTGAAAGCATACGATCATCGGTTATGAGTTCAGTTCGTCATCCTCCCTCCAATCTTTGTTAGTCACAGTGACAAAGTGGAGTGAATAAAATGCGAGTGTTAGTGCAATGCAGTAAATGAGCGACAGCGACATGATTAATTCAGAAAAATGCATAGTCACCTTATTAATATCACCATTCGAAACATACAATGTTTAAAAGCAGGTAGTAACTAACAGAAAAGAAACTACAAATGCAAATGATATAAAATCTGAGGGCTGCCAATGCTGAGGGCGCCTGCCGGTCTGGACCACTGGCTTCTGCTAGGGAATACTTTCCGAGTCTACGAGCTTAGACAGCTGAGAAGTTAGTATGAACAAACAGAAATCCTGCTCGAAAGGAAATGCAATCCTGGTCGATCAACTGCTGTACTTTTGCCTGAAATGCTTTACAATCTTCAGATGCATGTCCTGGGGATCCGCCATGGTAACCACACTGAACTTGGGGATTGTACCCAGGAGGGTAAGGTTCTGGCACAGGCTTGAGAGCTTTCAACTCCACCAAAGCGTTCTGAACCAACTGTGGCAAAAGCTGACTGTACGGCACAGGAACTGGATGAGAAGGAGCATTCCTTCGTTCCAAATTGTTGCGAGGTCGATTCTGATTCTGATGCAGATTCTGATAACCTCGGCCACGAGTTCGCTGATTTGCAAGGGAAGCGACGTAAGATTCCTGATAGGGTGCCCCAGGCACAGTGGTCTGTCCAGCATAACAAGGCATAAAAGATATTGATCTCTGAGAAGATGAAGAACCAATAAATTTCACCAATTCATCTCGAGGGTACCCAACATCTGGCATGACTGCATTGATCACAACTCCCTCTTCATTTTGATAGTCGTAGAGAGATTCGGTTTCACTAGCCTGACCGCTTGAGACAACCTGAATTTTTCCAATCTTTATAGCATTCTCAATGCGTTCTCCAACTCCCACTAATTCGGAGAAGTTCAGCGAAACTCCAAGCAATCTCTCAAAGTACGGGCTTTGCAAGGAGTCTACGAACATGCCTGCTAACTCTCGGTCAGGGATCGGTGGTTCCACTCTGGAAGCAAAATCCCTCCATCTCCAAGCATACTTTTTGAAAGGTTCATTGATCCCCATAGACAAAGATTGCAACTCCAAGCGAATGGGAGCTATGTCCATATTGTAATCATACCGCTTCAGGAAAGCTCTGGCTAAATCCACCCATGATCGAATCTGATCCTTCTCTAACTGCATATACCAACGTAGAGATGCCCCAATCAAACTGTCCTGAAAACAGTAAATCATCAACTTGTCGTTTTGCACAAACGAAGTCATCTTTCTGCAGAACATCACCAAATGTTGCTTCGGGCAACTATCCCCTTTATACTTTTCAAACTTCGGCGCTCTGAATTTAGGAGGTAACACTAGGTCAGAAACCAAGCACATATCTGAAGCATCGAGACCAACATCGTTCTTAACTTCCAGAGCTTTGACTTGTTCCTCCAATGCGTGCAACCTCTTAGCTTTCACAAGAGCTAATGGATTATTAGTCCTCACTATCGGAACCTCTCTTCGGGAGATCAAACCAGCGGGAATAACATTCTGATAATTCGCGGCATCAGAAGAAGAACGTTCACTTGGGATGACAAACTGTTGGTGCAGATTTTGGCCTCTAACAGAAGTCTGCACAAGTTGAGCTGCAGTAAGGTTATTCACTTGCGGAAAGCCTTCGTCAGACGTGGAATCATACAAAGGATTGTTCGTCATAATAAAGCCTGACAAGGCATCAGCAATCTGGAAGTCGTTTCCTGACATGACTATCAGCAACTTTCAACTGACGGCACTGCTTGATTCTGCTTGATCCGTTTCAACCCCTTGGTCGTCTTCTAACAATCCACACTTGCCTTGAACAGTCCCCCGAGAATCACCCTCTGAATCAAAAACAAAGGCTGGATAAGAGCTCTGGCCAGCTAGAGAAATGTTATGCAATATGATGCAAAGATGCTTATGCAAATGCAATGCAATGCAGCAAACACGGGATCACAACCCCCACAACACGCTCTGAATACTGCTGTACTGCTGACGGAGATAATCACTCTGAAGTGAAAACTAAAAACCGGGTCGTCTGGAGGTTAAGTTTCCTGCAAAACCCCTCCCACTCACAGGTATGGACCTAAGGTACGGCATCCTATGCGGTCATCAGGGTCACAGACTTTCATAAGCGACGATACGATTCCCAGAAGGAGTGGCACCATCATCTCATGAAGAGGCCTCACTTAGCTGACTTCCAATTGATCGGTCCCCAGAGTCGACAATCCTCACGTCTGGACTCCCCTCAGATCCTCAGGATCGGAAACAAGCACCTCGGAGAGAACCTCGTCTGAGCGTGAATTTCGTGGGGAACTTGTGTCTGCTCAACAAACACGTTCGTCCACTAATCTCCACAACTACGTCTAAATGCATACTCAAGCAGCACAGGTCCGGCTATCACTCAAAGTATCACCCTCCCCAGCACAACAGCAACAGATAATAGCAATGAAAAAAATAAACACCCAAAAGACAAGCAAACAAGCGCTAGGATTGACTCTCTTAGGGGACGTTGGATCCCACCTGCATAGGGAACTATCGCAGTCCCCAGCAGAGTCACCAGCTGTTGGGAATGACCCCAAACAGCTAGGAAAAAACCAGAGACTCTGGGTTCGATCCCCAGCAGAGTCGCCAGCTGTCGCTACTGCGAAAATCGGCGCCGGCTGACAGAAGAGTCGCCACCGTGCGTTATTTATCCCAACGGAGGGAAAGCAAACGCTCGAAGTAAACCTCGTAAAAAACGGGAAAGGTATGGCCATCGCAACCAAAACCTGGATTCGGGAGTCGGTTACGCAAGGGGAAGGTATTAGCACCCCTCACGTCCGTCGTACTCGACGGGATCCACGCTTGCTTGGGTTGTCTAAAGGATGCAAAACAATCTATCTACGACTGCTAAATCTAAACGGACGGGAATTGACTCGATAGAGCGTCGCACTCTATGCCTACGTATTCTCACGAGAGAAAGTCAGAGTCAACGTAGTTCGGGAAACTAATACTGGAAAATAATCTCCTAGAAAATACTATCCTATCCATCTATAATGGAAAATCAAGTGGAAAATAGTCCCCTAACAAGTGGACTTTTAAAACTACCTCTAAAAAGGTAAAATAAACTCCTATGAAGAAAATATCTATTCTAAAGAAAATATTGAATCTACAAAGTAATATTTTTATGCTCTTTTTTTTTTAATTATTTTTTCTTCTATTCTTTTTTCCTTCTCAATATTCTTTTTTTCATATTCTTTTTCTATATTTTCAATATTCTTTTTCAATTCTTTTTTCTCAAATATTCTTTTCTCAAGTCTTTTTTTTTTCAAATACTCCTTTTTTCATATCTTTTCTCTCCCTTTTTTAAAATCTCTAAACAAAAGAAAATGAGAGAAAATAAAGAAAAATACAAGGGGGGTACACTGCAGGAGAAGGGTGGTTATAAGCAAAAAAATAAAAGAGAATTGAGGGCCCAGCCCAACAATTAAAACAAATAAAAAACTGGGAAAAGGGTTGTGGTAAGTGAAACAAGAGGTATAGCCAGCAGAACTTCATTGGGCTTCAGCCCAATCACCAAACAACAAACAAAAACGGAAGGGTGCCACGGAACCAGGGGGGTGAGAGTCTGAAAAACGCAATTGGGCATTCAGGCCCAAACAAACCCAACGGACTCCACTTCTCCTTCCACTCTCCCCGATCCAGAAACCCTAATTCCTCTACCTTCCTCTCTCTTCACCCTCTCAGCCGCCGTCACTATTCACCCTTCCTCAATCCCTCCGATTAACACCTTCTCACCTTCTCAACAACAAACAAAGCCCTCGCTCCCATCACACTCAACGACCACTCCATCCATCTCTCGAATATCTCTCCGATCTCCTCTGAGAACGATACAGGTGGCGTGTTGATTATAGATTTTCAATGAAGAACAACAGAGACGGCGCTCGGCGAATCTAGATCGTGAAATTGCTGTGGTAAAATTCAACGGCACTTTGTGGTGATTTGGAAGTTCGCGAAGCTCCATGGTTATTTGTTTGTGACCGAAGACGTCTCGTGGATGAACAAATGAAAAAACCTGGGAAATATTGGTGACGCGTGGATGAAGACGGTGTGAGCCTGGAGTTTCTTGAAGGTCTGGATTGTAGTAGATCTTCGTCGAGGTTGTTCGCGGATACGAAGATCCGAGGGTTTGTTGATGATCGGTTTGGTGAAGGTGAAGATCCGAAAATTGTTACACGGATTGACTGATGAATCTGGAAAACTTGAGGCTTGTTGCGTTTCCGGAAATCAGTTACAAAGCTACGAAAAACTTGGGTGGATCTTGGAGGCGAAACAGATGAAGATCGTGATGCTTATTGATGATTTCGTGTGAAGATTAAAGAACCTGGATGAATTCTGATGAAAGTTGTTTGAAGATTCTGGAAACGGTTATGAACATGGATGAGGATCTTGTGGATTTCTGGAAAATCTAATGAAGGTTTGAATGTTCATAGATGCACTTGGTATGAAGATCTGGAAAATGTGATGAACATCAATAATAATGACGAACTCGTATGAGTTTCCCGGTGAGGTGATGAAGATTGGTTGCAGTTGATGAAGATTCTGGCAAATTTTGCAGTTTCCGGCGAGGTGGTTAAGGCGGAGGGATTCAGTTACGGTGGTGGCCGGAGTTGGTTGGTGGTGGCCGGCGAGGGTTGGTTGCGGTGGTTGCATGGCCGCCGGCCATGCAACCGGTGGGGCTCAGGCGAGGGTTGTGGAGAAGACAAGTGTCACGGTGAGTGCTGAGGGAGAATGCATGTGCCACACGTGGTGGGGTTATGTGGCAGTGAGAGAGAGATGGGAGAAACACGTGTGATTCTGAGAGTGAAATGGAAAAATGAAGTGGCTCTCCTGGGAGACGATGAACTTCAAGGACTTCGAGTAAGATTCTTGATGTTCTTTCTGAAAAATGTGTTGCGCATGGATGAGGATCTGGAACCTGATCGAAGAACGTTTGAAGGTTCTTATGATGATGATGAACGCTTCTGGATCTGAGGAAAACTGATGAAGTTTGTGGATCATTTTCCAGAAGGCGACGAACAATCCTGCATGTTCTTGAGGATCCTGAACGAAATCTGGAATTGGATCTGGAGATTAGATGAACTCTTTTTGGAGATCTATTGAAGATTATTAATGATCGGAGTTTGTGATGAATATGGGAGATCAGGAAGAACACGGTGGCGATCAATTATTATTGAGGTTGATTTTCTGGGAATAGGATGAAGTTGGATCGGAGGAGACGATGAAGATTGATGAATTCCAGTGGAATTTGCAGTTCTCCGGCGTTGGTTGCGGTGGCCGGAGTAGGTTACGGGTTGGTTACGGCTGCCGGCGATTGGGGGTTACGGTGGTTGCATGGCCGGCGGCCATGCAACTGGTGATGCTCAGGCGAGGGCAGGTGGCGAGCTAGGTGGCAGAAGGAGATCTGCATGCGTGCCAGGTGTGAAGCATGCATGAGAGAGAGAGTTAGTGGAGGTGAGGCTTGCATGAGCGCCAAGTGGCACTCATGCGGAGAAGAAGAAAATGAAGTGGCCCCTCCTTTTGATGTAACATGTGGCTTGGTATATATATGACACCTGGCGCGGACAAAAACGGACTGAAAGATTTTGGGCCTCCAAAAACAAAACTGGGCCCAAACGAAAATGAATGGCTAAAACTGAATTAAAATGATTGGATTAATGGACAATTAATGATGAATTAAAACTGAACTCTGGATTAAGACCCTAATTAAAAGATGATTAAGACCAAACAAATAAACCTAATTAAGACTAACAATTAATCCTAATTAATCTAAAAAATAAACCTAACCGATAATACTCTAACAATTAACATTCTAATTAACTCTAAACAACTAAATAACATTCTAAAAAAAGAAAACTATTAATATTTATTTAACCTATTTAATATCTAAAACAAAATAAAACAAATTAATATTTAGAAACCTATTAAAAAATCTATTAATTTCTAGAAAAAACCTATATTAATATTCTATATTAAAATCTATACTATCTAAAAGAAATTAATATCTAACAACCTATTAAAAACAAATATTAATCTCTAAACACTATTCTAAAATGATTAAAAACTCTATTAAAACCCTAATAATATCTAATAAAATCCGGAAAATTCACAATAATTCCAGAGGGAATAGAAACAGTACAAATCAACAAATAAAACCGCGAGAGCGCACCGGAATAATCGGTAAAAAATAAACGGACACCGAAATATCCCCAAAAACAACAGTGCGAGCTGAAAACTCCGGGAAGAGCATGATTTCCCAAAAATGCGACTCCGCCTATCCAAACTGATTAAAAGCACCCGAAATGTGAGAAGAGGGTTGTGATCCCGATAAAATCGAAACAACTGGAAAAATGCACTGTATGCAATATGCGGATGCGAATGCAGTCATGCGTCGAAACATCGAGCCAGATACGGGACCCGGTTGGTCAAATTTTAGGGTGCAACACTAAGCAGTTTCCCATAACTCTTCCTGAAGCTTCTCTTCACATCATCATCAGCTAGAGATATCAAACCAAGCAGAGAAGAAACATCTGGAGTAGGCAACTTGTATGCCACAGTCTTCTTCAAAGTATCCATAATAGCAGACAGACAGAAATCCGGGCAACTAGAATCAGAGGGTATGAAATGCACCTGCAGCACATACACACGTTAATGATATGCAAAATGAGTATGCAACAATGCAGTATGCAAACATGCAACAGGGATCAAGTGATATATTGCTGAAGAGATCCATCCACAATATCTGTCTCAACAGACCCACAATACTGCTCAAACCTGGTCTCAACAGACCTATAACAATGCTCCAACCTGGTCTCAACATACCTATAACAATGCTCCAACCTGGTCTCAACAGACCTATAACAATGTCCTGATGAAGAACCCCAAGTAACCACACATACTGAACCACATACTGGAGGTCAAGTTTCCTGCATGCCCCAATCCCTCTCACAGGTAGGTGTCCTATCAACTGACACATGGTACGACATCCTATGCGGTCGTCGGCGTCACAGACTTTCAAGACTGATGATACGATACCTAGAAGGTGTGGCATCATCATGTCCTGAAGAGGCCTCACTTAGCCGACTTCCAATTGATCGGTCCCTAGAGTTGACAATCCAACTAACCAACAACCCCCTCAACCCAAAGGGTTGAAAAAGAAGTCAACCAGAAGAACCTCGTCCGAGCGTGGATTTAGTGGGACACTAGTACATGCAAAGCATGCACGCGTCCACTACTTTCCACAACTAATTCTAGGTGCACTCAAGTCCAGGTCTGACTTATCTCTCAACAGATCACCCCCTCCCCACAACAGCAATAACAATATAAAGTTGACAATAAAATGCGGAAAGTAAAGACAGAAATGTAAATCCTTACAAAACCCCAGACGGGAAAACAAACGCTAGGATTGACTCGCGTAGGGAACCGTTGGAGTCCCCAGCAGAGTCGCCAGCTGTCGCTACTGCGAAAATCGGCACCGGCTATGACAGAAGAGTCGCCACCGTGCGTTATTTATCCCACAAGAGGGAAAGGAAACGCTAGAGTAAACCTAACACAAAACGGGAAAGGAATGGTCGTCGCAACCAAATTCCTGGATTCGGGAGTCGATTACACAAGGGGAAGGTATTAGCACCCCTCACGTCCGTCGTACTCGACGGGATCCACGCTTGTTTTCTGGTACGGATTGTTATTCTATCTACACTAGAGGTCTGGGTTAAAAAGAAAATAAAATGACTCGGCAAAGTATCACACTTTATGCCTACGTATTCCCGTCTGGAACGAGAAATCAGAGTCAACGTAGTTCGCGTACCTACGGATGAAGGAGGGAAGGTTGCTCGCTAGGATACGACATCCTATGCCTACGTACTTTCATACAGCATGAAAGATCAGAGCAAACGTAGTTCGGCTACGGAAGATACAAGCTTGTCTGACTGTTTTTTATTACCTTTAAAAAGGGTTTTCCTTGATTAAGAGTCCAAGAGGACAAAAATGACACTTTGATGTTTGTTTTGAATCTTTTACGAAAGAAGTGTTTTTTAGTTTGTTTGCAATCTCTGACGCACTAGAGACTATGATTTGAGAGTGACTACGTCACGTGTCACCCAAAGGGTGCCACACTAAGCATCCAGACTACTGGAAAGAAGCTCTCCAGCAACCCTTTCTCAAATAGCTTAAGGCTCGTAATGTACGACATCGATTAACCTTATTACTGTATTTTTGAGTTTTTTTGAGATAAGAAGAGAAAGAAGCTCTAAAAAGCCTAGGGTTGAAAAGGGAATAAAAACTAACCTAATGTTGTCAGGCATGGATAAGAATCCTAATGTCTGTCATAATTCCCTCCTGCACAGAGGAAATCAGAGATCCTAGGGGATATATAGAAAAGAAAGCAAGCAAATACAGTAAAATGCATGCAATGCAGCAGTACAAGCGAGGCAAGGGAGTCCTGCTCTACCTCGAACCTGGGAAAACAACAGGCAAAGTGAATAAACATTCACTTCAAACCTTAAGGGGGCAAGCTGTACAAGCCAACAAACAATATAGAGAAACAAAAACCACAGCAGAGGAGGCAGCCCAAGCAGCATCATCAAACTCCGACAGCAAACAGCACAAGCAGCAGCTCTGACAGCAACAGTTGGTTAAACAACCTTCATCTTCATGAATAGCTCCCATCTTCAAGCTCCACTAAACCTTCAATCTGCAATAAGCACCAAACTTCAACAAGCTTCAAACTTCAACAAGCAACCAGTTTAAACCAGCAAACTTCAACCAGTAAACAGCTTCAACAAGCTCCTAACTTCATCTTCAACAAGCAGCAAAACCCTAGCTTCAACAAGCAACCAGCTTCAACAAGCACAAACTTCAACTTCAATAAGCTTCAACAAGCAACAAACTTTCTCTTTACCAGGCTTCAACAAGCACCTCCAAGGGAGAATCATTCAACAAGATCAGGTTATAATTTATGAAACTTAATAACAACCAAAGGAAATCATTAAGAACTTAACATTGCAAATGAAAGGTATCCTCAAAGTTTCTACTCACTTGGGCATACCACTCATCCCTCCTAAGGAGAGATGGAGCTTCCCAAGGAGGACTTTATGTCATTGGATAGAATAGAGGCAAACAATGCACTCTATGTTTGAAGAAATAATCAAAACTAGGTATAAGGCACTTCTTAAAACCCTAATTTCCTAAGCTACAAAAAGCTAACAAAAAGGAAAGAAAAATTTTCAATCCAAGCTCCACCAGCCACTCCACAAAAGCTTCACCATGTCCATGATATCCTCCAATAAGAACCAGAAGCCCACCATGCAAGAAAAGCCCACTTTGAGTCCATTCCAAACAATCACCAAAGTTGAAGCACCAAATAAACAATCAAATTGAATATTCTAACTAAAATAGCAAAACACATCACAAAAATCTAATTAATTTTATATGGGAACATGAATTTGTTAGAGGTCTATAGTAGAAAAACCAGGGCCTAAAAATATGCTTAAAGGCACTAAAGAAATCACATACCAAAAGTGGTCAAAAGGGAAATCAAGTGGGGAAGCCTCTAAAGATCTAGTTCAAAACCGAACCTAAAGCTACATAAAAATTACCCTAAAAAATTCTGGGAGTTCCTTAATATGTCCATAACAAACCTGAAAAGAATTAAGTCCAAATTCTATACCAAACTCCAGAACAAAAATCAACAAGAAACTATGCAGTTTTTGGCATTTTATTATCCAACTAAAGGAGAAAAACAAAATCAAATTGAAAATTAAACAAAACTAAAATCCAATTATGCACAAAGATCATAGACATGATAAGGATCATCCCATAATTTTCTCATATTTTTCTAAGCATTTTTTTCTATTTTTTAGGAATTAAAATCAAACAGCACACAAAACAAAATTTTAATGCAACAATCAAATGGTTAAATTAAATCGGAAAACCAACCTACGGATCGGAGATTTGATCCGGTGATTGTTGATCAAGTGAATTTGCAAAGATCCGAACAAGATTAGATGGAGAACTTCAAGATCCACAATAATTCTTACAAGAAGATGAAGATCGAACACTTCGAATCCGAATTGCTCCGAATGAGTGCTTCCAACTTACGCTCCAATATCCAACTTCAATTTGCACGAAAATTAATTACGAAACTTTATCCGATAATGATGATGAGTGGAGGTTTATGCTCAATATTTCATTGATTTCAATGAAAAATCAATGGATCCAATGATGAGGAGCTATGGGTGAGGGTTTGGAGAATGAAGAAATTGAGAGAATTGAGAGAGTGAGAGAATTCTTGAAAATGAAAAATGAAAATTGTGAGGATTTTTTCTTTTTGGTTTGGAGTAGATCACTTAAGTACTCCTTAGGCTTGGATCCCAAGGTAAGGTTTGGACTTTGACTTGTGAAAATTGGTTTGGAGCTTAATGGTATGATTTTGGGTATGTAACTTCCTTTTGAAGCAATTCATAAAATGACCATTAAATATGACTCAAATTGAAATTCTAACAACGGCATTGTGTTTAGAATGTCATTTGCAATCAAAATATGTACCAATTTTCCACTGTTTGAACCATTGTGAATTATTTTGGATTAAAAGGAGGCCTTGCTTGTGCATTATGAATGATTTGGGGAATGTAACTTATTTGTGAAGAAACATGTCAAAACACCATGAATCATGAGTCAATTGAAAATTCTAGAATTGTCAATGTTTCTAAATCATCTTTTATGATCAAATTGAGTGGTCATTTGGCATATTCTGTGCACATAACAATTTATTTGAATTTCCCACCAAATAATGCCTTTAATTTCTCTTCTTTCAAACCACTTCAAGTCAACTCTTACTATGGACCAAATCAATTCATCATGAGCTCTTATTTGACCTAAAAACCATATTTTGAGCAAGTTCCATGTTGAACAAAATTGCATTTGAGATGTGCAAGTTGGAGATTTTGACCTATGATTGAAAATGGCCCATAATCTCACTTTCCCAAAATACCCCTAACTTGTAAACCTCATAACTTGAGTTCTATAAATCCAATGGAGGAATTCTAGTACTCAAATTAAAGGTATTGAGATGCTCTACAAGTTTAATGTTGGCCAAAGATCCATTTGAAACTCGTATATTAACTTATGTGGCCTTGAAGTTAGGCACTAAACAAGGGATTTTACACTGAAACCCTAATTTAGCAACTTCCCACATCCTTGATTCTTCTTTGCTCAACCTTGGCACAACACCACACATGTATCAACATACCAATCCATGAATCCCATGACCTCAAATTAGGCTTTGATGCTCTTCAATTACTCAATTAACCTAGGATTGACCTAGATGAAACCCTAGTCGACTGCACCTCAACTGTGGCTCTCATACTTGAATCAATGACTTGATTAAGCTTCAATAGGGCCCTCTAGGCATTCCATGAGATCTATACACACCTCAAATTCACATTCCATGCTTCTCATCCCACTGATGATTCTCAATATTCCTCAAGATAGGAGCAAAACCCACATGTAGGCACTCAAACTTCTCAAGACTTCAAATCACTTCTTGATGGCTTGGATGACTTCTCAATCTTGGATAACACCTCTTGCTAGGCTCTTCTCTTGATAGACACCCTTGATCCCCTGTTGGATGAGCTATTCTAGGATATGCCAATGATTGAATTATGTACATGATGTAACTATGCAAAGGAAATGCAATGAAACATAAATCAGGCAAGAAAAGGTTGAGCAAATTTTGGGGTACAACAGGAAGTGATAAGCGGGAATCTCTATTTACCTTGTCTAGAGTGCTTTGTATACGTCCCGCTTGGGTCGATCTTACCGAACACTCGATCCTATGTCATAGACTTTAGTGCGACACGCATTTCAAACAAATTCAACTCACGTCTCTAATACTCTTGAACAAATGTAAATCATTTTGTTCTTCAGGATTTTCTTTCAATACTTTTCAGAAATGGCATGCTATTTCCGTACTACCCCAAACAGGCCTCGTCCCTAACTACTGGAATGCGAACTTAGCATCACCCAAAAAATACACTAGCAAACCCGTGGTAGGCCGAACTACGATCACTCTGATTTCTTCATTCTTGTCCGAATGAAGATACGTAGGCATAAGACGACGTAGTCTTGGAGAGCACCCTTCCCCCTTTTACTCGTAGTCCTCCGAGCTACGATGATTATGACTTTCCTAGGATTATGAGATCCTATCGAGTCTCCTTTTTGTTTTTTTTCCTTTTCTTTATCGTTTAGCAAGTAGGCTTTAGATAAACACACCATTTGATTAGAACAACAACATTGGATCCCGTTGAATACAATGAACGCGAGGGGGTGTTAACACCTTCCTCTCGTGTAGTTGATTATTGAACCCAGAATTTGGTTGCGAGACCATGTTCCTTTCCCTTCTTTATATTTCTTCGATCATTTCCTTTCCCCTGTCGGGATAAATAACTATTGGTCGGGACACTGTTTTTCTGACAATTTTTTTTCCGCAGTTGCGACAACTAGAGACTCTTTTGGGGATATCTGTAACAGCCCAAATTTCATTAATTAATTAATTATGTTAATTAATTGATTTATTGGAATTAATCTTAATGATTTGGATTAGTTGGATTTATTTGGTAGATAATTGAAGAGAGAAATGGGAAGGAAAGAAAATAATAGAAGTATATAAGGAATAAGTGGAAAGAATTTGATAGAAAGAAAATAGAAGAGAAAGAATAGAGAAAGAGGAGAAAAGAGAAGAGAAGAGGGAAACTTGGAGAAATCATCAAGAATCAACTTCAAGCTTCAATCCAATCAAGGTAAGGGTGAGAAACATTATTATCTAGTCAATGTATGTGGTTATGTATGTGTGGGTTGGGTTTTGTTGTGAGTTTCCACCATTTTTCAAGCTAGGGCAAGATGGATTTAATCGGTAGAATCGTAGTTTAATCGGTTAGAAACTGAAAGTAATGCCGTAGAATAGCCGGGTGATGTGGGATTAAGATTACTAGAACTGGTTCGGTGAGAATCGGTCGATTTTTGGAGGGTAGAAGTTTTGGGACAAAATGAGGGTTCTGATATCGCAGGTTCGCTGGCTCTCGCCAGGCGAGTGAAGGCGAAGCTTCGCCTGGTGAAGCCCAGCGAATAGCTGGAAAATAATTCAAGAAAACTCCAAGTGGTCTTCGCTGGCAAGTTCGCCAGGCGAGTACATCAGAGAAGGGTAGCGAATCAAGTCAGTAGCTACTGACTTTTGTTCGCTGGCGAGTTCGCCGGGCGAAGGTCCCAGCGAGCATTCGCCATGGCTTCGCCAGGCGAAGGGTGGCGAGTAGGGCATCATCGTCTTTTTCTGTTTTATTCATCCAATGATTAATTGCTTGGTTCAATTATGTTAACCCTATGTGATATGAATAGTTTGTGTACTATTGTGATGAGTTGTGGGTAGCCTTTGGGCGTGAATCCTAGATTGTGATATGTGTATTGTTTGAATTGATTAGGGATACATGAGAACATATTAGTGAATATGTGTGTATTGTCTAATAAGTACGTAATTGCATATTGTTGTATGCTAATGTATGTAATGCATGGGAACATATCATGGATATGTGTGCATTGTTTTGATGAATGTGATGATGGTATTGAATGTGAATGCCTTGAGTTGTTATGAATATGTTGTGTGCAATCATGTTGTAATTCTTGAAGGGATGAATTATTTGAATGCATGAGATTAAGACGCGGGATCGGTCTTAAGTGCATTTTGTTGGTTGATTGCATATGCATCATTTAGTCAAGAGGCAATGTTGCTCGTTTCGTGGAGACTAGTGGCTTGTTCTAAACCTAGAAGGGTGGACCCGGTTTAAGTGTAAAAACCAAGAAATGATAACAAGTGTTGGTACCACATAGCATTGAGTTGCATTGAGTCGTGATTGAGTCACATAACATGGATGTCCTGGTTATATGAATATGCTTGATTGTGAATTACGGAGTTGAGGATATGGATGTATGTAGGATAAAATATACTTGTTGAATATCCATGAATGGTTTGTGTATATGTATGATGATGCATATGATAATGAAAATGAATTGTGGTGAGAAATGTGGATTATACGTAATTGTTACTTGTATATATATAATCTTATGCATTGATTATTATGGTAATATTTCTCACCCTTCTGCTGTTTTATAATGCTCTATGAGGCATTGCAGATTAGGTTGCGGGAGGTTTCTTTTGTAAAGTATAGCTTCATTCTTTTGAGTCGGACTACTCTGATTATGTAACACCGGGTAGTTAGGCTTGTATAGCATTCTTTTGTGATACATTTGTGATGTGTCAGTTGATGATGTTTTGTAACATGAATGATTGATGAACAACTGGATAATATATATTTATGTGATCAAATGTTTTGAGGTAATTCAATGTTTTATTCTTCCGCTTTAATTTTAAATATTGAGGTGTGGGTTAAGGACTCAGTCCCTCTATTTTGAAAACTATCCCACTGTTGCATATTATTTTTTTTTGTTTTATATATAAGAGTGGGTGTTGAGTGTTTTAATTAGTGATGATGTGACATACTTCTTCTATACCATATATTAAATCATACTCTGATGAATTTTGAAATGTGCACAAATGTTTATTTGTTTTATTTGGGGGTATAGAAGGGGGTGTTACATTAAGTGGTATTAGAGCAGGTCGGTCCGTCCGGCCAAGTTGTTAGTGTGTTGTTCTCCGTGTATATTGATATGTGTGTGTGTTACACTATCGATATTGGTGTTCTTACGTGGTTTTGTTGTTGGAATTCAGTAAGATGGTTGCAGGTAGGAATGAAGAAGCAATTGCGGAGGCTTTGACGAGGTTGGCTGGGGCAATTGGACAGAATCCTCAGGCCAACGTGAATGGGGGGAATAATGCTGACGATGAATTTCGTGCTTTGGGAAGGTTCCAAAGGAATAATCCACCGACGTTCAAGGGAACCCATGAGCCTGACAAAGCACAAATGTGGTTGAAAGCTATTGAGAAGATTTTTCGGGTTATGAATTGTTCGGATGCACAGAAGGTGCAGTTCGGAACTCATATGCTCGAAAAGGAAGCCGAGGACTGGTGGGGTAATACTCGCCAAAGATTTGAAGAGGATGAGATTGTGATTACTTGGAATATTTTTAGAGAGACATTTCTGGAGAAGTATTTTCCAGAAGACGTGCGCGTAAAGAAAGAGATTGAATTCCTTGAGCTGAAGCAAGGTAATTCGACGGTAGCTAAGTATGCGACAAGATTTGAGGAGTTGATCAAGTTTTGTCCTTACTACAACACAGTTAATGCTGAGAGATCTAAATGTCTCAAATTTGTGAATGGTTTGAGGCCTGAGATCAAGCAAGCTATTGGTTATCAGGAAATCCGACGATTTTCTGAGTTGGTAAACAAAAGTAGGATTTATGATGAGGATAGTAGGGCTCGGTCTAGCCACTACAAAAGCCTAAGTGATAAGAAAGGAAAGAGCCAATTCAGAGGAAAACCTTACGTGACTCCTGCTGAAAAGGGGAAACAAAGGGTTGGTTTCGGTAAGAAACCAAGTAAGGGAGTTTCTACTCCGATGAGATGTTATAGGTGCGGTGAAGAGGGACACCGTGCTCCGGAATGCAAAAGTGTTGAGAAGACGTGTTTCAAGTGTGGCAAGCCAGGCCACAAGGCTCTTGAGTGCAGAAGCGGTACCGGTGTGACTTGCTACAATTGTGGTGAGCAAGGGCACGTTAGTACCAAATGTGATAAGCCGAAGAAGAATCTAGGGAGCGGAAAAGTGTTCGCTCTATCTGGATCTGCGACTGCTAGTGATGATCGCTTGATCAAAGGTACGTGTTTTATTAATGGTATGCCTTTGATCGCTATAATTGATACTGGAGCTACGAATTCTTTTATTTCTCTGGAGTGTGTTAGATGGTTGAATCTTGAAATGTCTGTTATTGGTGGTGGCATGGTTATTGATACTCCTGCTATGGGTTCGGTAACTACACCGTATGTGTGTTTGAATTGCCCTTTGAATATTTTCGGTAGAAACTTTGGGGTTGATTTAGTGTGTCTTCACTTAGATCAACCTGATATCATTCTGGGAATGAATTGGTTAAAATTCAATCGTGTTCATATTAACTGTTTTGATAAAACTTCCTGAACCGGGCGATGAAGGGAATTTGTTTATGACTGCTAAGCAAGTGAAAGAATCGGTGCGAGATGGTGCAAGGGTATTTATGTTGATAGCAACTTTGAGTATTGGTGAAAGTGAGGCAATTGATGCCTTACCAGTTGTCCGTGATTTTCCGGAAGTTTTTCCTGATGAGATAAGGGATTTACCGTCGGAAGGAGAAGTGGAGTTTTCGATTGACCTGATTCCTGGAACCAGTCCGATATCGATGGCTCCATATCGTATGTCTGCATCGGAATTAAAAGAGTTGAAGAGTCAACTTGAAGATTTACTTGAGAAGAGCTTTATTCGTCCGAGTGTGTCACCGTGGGGTGCACCAGTGTTGTTGGTTAAGAAGAAAGAAGGTTCTATGAGACTCTGTGTGGATTATAGACAGTTGAACAAGGTGACTATCAAGAACAAGTATCCACTTCCGAGGATTGATGATCTGATGGATCAGTTAGTTGGTGCAAGTGTGTTCAGTAAAATAGATTTGAGATCTAGGTATCATTAGATTCGTGTGAAAGCTGAGGATATTCAGAAGACTGCTTTTAGAACGAGGTATGGACACTATGAGTATTCTGTAATGCCATTTGGTGTGACTAATGCACTAGGTGTATTTATGGAGTACATGAATAGGATTTTCCATCCTTATTTGGACAAGTTCGTTGTGGTGTTTATTGATGACATTCTGGTCTACTCGAAGAATGAAGAGGAGCATGCCGAACATTTGAAGATTGTGTTATCTGTGTTGAAAGAGAAGCAGTTGTATGCGAAACTTTCTAAGTGTGAATTTTGGTTGAAAGAAGTGAGTTTCCTTGGTCATGTGATTTCAAGTGAAGGTATTATGGTTTATCCATCGAAGGTTGAAGCGGTATCGCAATGGGAGACTCTGAAATCAGTTTTTGAGATTAGAAGTTTTCTTGGTTTAGCGAGTTATTATCGTAAGTTCATTGAAGGATTTGCTAAGTTATCATTACCGTTGACGTAATTGACTAGGAAGGGTCAAGCTTTTGTTTGGGATGCCAAGTTTGAGGAGAGTTTTCAGGAACTTAAGAGAAGATTGATGACAGCCCCTGTTCTGATTTTGCCAAATCCAGAAGAGCCGTTTGTTATGTATTGTGATGCTTCTTTGATGGACTTGGGAGGTGTGTTGATGCAGAATAATCAAGTTGTAGCCTATGCTTCGAGGCAACTCAAAGTGCATGAGAAGAATTATCCGACGTATGACTTAGAGTTGGCCGCCGTTGTGTTTGTGCTTAAACTTTGGAGGCATTATTTGTTTGGTGCGAGATTTGAAGTGTTTAGTGATCACAAGAGTTTGAAGTATCTCTTTGATCAAAAGGAATTGAATGCTAGGCAAAGAAGGTGGTTAGAGCTTTTGAAAGATTATGACTTTGGGTTGAATTACCTTCCAGGTAAAGCGAATGTGGTAGCGGATGCGTTGAGTCGGAAATCGTTGCACATGTCGATGATGATGGTGAAAGAGTTGGAATTCATTGAGCAATTTCGTGATTTGAGTTTGGTGTGTGAGGAGACTTCGTATGGGGTTAAGCTTGGAATGTTGAAGCTTACGAGTGGTATTCTGGACGAAATTTGAGAAGGACAGAAATTCGATTTGAGTTTAGTTGATCGGTTGACTTTGATCAATCAAGGCCAAGGTGGTTTGGTTTTCGGACTGATGAGAATGGTATTATGAGGTGTCGGGATAGAGTTTGTGTCCCGGATCTTGATGAACTGAAAAAGAGTATTCTTGAGGAAGGACATCGTAGCGGATTGAGTATTCATCCTGGTGCTACTAAGATGTATCAAGATTTGAGGAAAATATTTTGGTGGCCTCGTATGAAGAAGGATATTGTCGAATTTGTGTATTCTTGTTTGACTTGCCAGAAGTCAAAGATTGAGCATCAGAAATCGTCGGGTTTAATGCAACCGTTGTTTATTCCTGAGTGGAAATGGGATATCATTTCTATGGACTTTGTGTCTGGATTACCTGGGACGCCGGGTAATTTTGAAGCTATTTGGGTTATTGTGGATAGATTGACTAAATCTGCTCACTTTATTCCTATGCGAATGGATTATCCATTGGAGAAATTGGCAAAGCTATACATCGAGAGGATTGTCAGTTTGCATGGCATTCCGTATAGTATTGTGTCAGATAGGGATCCGAGATTTACTTCGAGATTTTGGGAGAGCTTGCAAAGTGCTTTGGGTACGAAGTTGCGTTTCAGTTCAGCTTATCATCCTCAGACAGATGGTCAGACTGAGAGAACTATTCAATCACTTGAGGATCTTTTGAGAGCTTATGTATTGGAGAAAGGAGGAGCTTGGGATAGCTACTTGTCTTTGATTGAACTTACTTACAACAACAGTTTTCATTCTAGCATTGGTATGGCACCGTTTGAAGCATTGTATGGTAGGCAGTGTAGGACGCCACTTTGTTGGTATGAGTCCGGAGAGAGTTCTGTAGTTGGACCCGAGATAGTTCAGCAGACTACAGACAAGATTAAGATGATTCAAGAAAAGATGAGGATTTCTCAAAGTCGTCAGAAGAGTTATCATGACAAGAGGAGGAAGGCACTTGAATTTCAAGAGGGAGATCATGTGTTTCTTTGGGTTACTTCAATGACTGTTGTTGGTAGGGCATTGAAGTCGCGTAAGTTGACGCCGCGTTTCATTGGTCCTTATCAGATTTTGCAGAGGATAGGAGAAGTGGCCTATCGTGTGGCCTTACCGCCGTCGCTTGCTAATCTCCATGATGTTTTCCATGTATCTCAGTTGAGGAAATACATTGTGAATCCGTCTCATGTAGTTCAAGCACATGATGTGTAAGTGAGAGATAACCTAACTGTGGAGGCATCACCTATGCAGATAGAGGATCAGAAGTTGAAGCAACTTCGAGGCAAAGATATTTCTTTGGTGAAGGTTGCTTGGGGAGGACCGGCCGGTGGAAATGTGACTTGGGAACTGGAGAGCCAAATGGGGGAGTCTTATCCAGAACTGTTTGAACCAGGTAACATTTTCGAGGACGAAAATTCCTAAAGTGAGGAAGGGTTGTAACAGCCCAAATTTAATTAATTAATTAATTATGTTAATTAATTGATTTATTGGAATTAATCTTAATGATTTGGATTAATTGGATTTATTTGGTAGATAATTGAAGAGAGAAATGGGAAGGAAAGAAAATAATAGAAGTATATAAGGAATAAGTGGAAAGAATTGGATAGAAAGAAAATAGAAGAGAAAGAATAGAGAAAGAGGAGAAAAGAGAAGAGAAGAGGGAAACTTGGAGAAATCATCAAGAATCAACTTCAAGCTTCAATCCAATCAAGGTAAGGGTGAGAAACATTATTATCTAGTCAATGTATGTGGTTATGTATGTGTGGGTTGGGTTTTGTTGTGAGTTTCCACCATTTTTCAAGCTAGGGCAAAATGGATTTAATCGGTAGAATCGTAGTTTAATCGGTTAGAAACTGAAAATAATGTCGTAGAATAGTCGGGTGATGTGGGATTAAGATTATTGGAACTGGTTCAGTGAGAATCAGTCGATTTTTGGAGGGTAGAAGTTTTGGGACAGAATGAGGGTTCTGATATCGCAGGTTCGCTGGCTCTCGCCAGGCGAGTGAAGGCGAAGCTTCCCCGGGCGAAGCCCAGTGAATAGCTGGCGAATAATTCAAGAAAACTCCCAGTGGTCTTCGCTGGCAAGTTTGCCAGGCGAAGGTAAGTGGCGAAGGTTCGCCAGGCGGGTACGTCAGAGAAGGGTAGCGAATCAAGTCAGTAGCTACTGACTTTTGTTCGCTGGCGAGTTCGCCGGGCGAAGGTCCCAGCTAGCATTCGCCAATGGCTTCGCCAGGCGAAGGGTGGTGAGCAGGACATCATCGTCTTTTTCTGTTTTATTCATCCAATGATTAATTGCTTGGTTCAATTATGTTAATCCTATGTGATATGAATAGTTTGTGTACTATTGTGATGAGTTGTGGGTAGCCTTTGGGTGTGAATCCTAGATTGTGATATGTGTATTGTTTGAATTGATTAGGGATACATGAGAACATATTAGTGAATATGTGTGTATTGTCTAATAAGTACGTAATTGCATATTGTTGTATGCTAATGTATGTAATGCATGAGAACATATCATGGATATGTGTGCATTGTTTTGATGAATGTGATGATGGTATTGAATGTGAATGCCTTGAATTGTTATGAATATGTTGTAAGCAATCATGTTGTAATTCTTGAAGGGATGAATTATTTGAATGCATGAGATTAAGACGCGGGATCAGTCTTAAGTGCATTTTGTTGGTTGATTGCATATGCATCATTTAGTCAAGAGGCAATGTTGCTAGTTTCGTGGAGACTAGTGGCTTGTCCCAAACCTAGAAGGGTGGGTTTGAAGCCTAGGGGACGGGCTTTGTTGTTATCGGTCTAGAAGGGTGGACTCGGTTTAAGTGTAAAAACCGAGAAATGATAACAAGTGTTGGTACCACATAGCATTGAGTTGCATTGAGCCGTGATTGAGTCACATAACATGGATGTCCTGGTTATATGAATATGCTTGATTGTGAATTATGGAGTTGAGGATATGGATGTATGTAGGATGAAATATACTTGTTGAATATCCATGAATGGTTTGTGTATATGTATGATGATGCATATGATAATGAAAATGAATTGTGGTGAGAAATGTGGATTATACGTAATTGTTACTTGTATATATATAATCTTATGCATTGATTATTATGGTAATATTTCTCACCCTTCTGCTGTTTTATAATGCTCTATGAGGCATTGCAGATTAGGTTGCGGGAGTTTTCTTTTGCGAAGTATAGCTTCATTCTTTTGAGTCGGACTGCTCTGATTATGTAACACCGGGTAGTTAAGCTTGTATAGCATTCTTTTGTGATACATTTGTGATGTGTCAGTTGATGATGTTTTGTAACATGAATGATTGATGAACAACTGAATAATATATTTACGTGATCAAATGTTTTGAGGTAATTCGATGTTTTATTCTTCCGCTATAATTTTAAATATTGAGGTGTGGGTTAAGGACTCAGTCCCTCTATTTTAAAAATTATCCCACTGTTGCATATTATTTTTTTTTATATATATAAGAGCGGGTGTTGAGTGTTTTAATTAGTGATGACGTGACATACTTCTTCTATACCATATATTAAATCATACTCTAATGAATTTTGAAATGTGCACAAATGTTTATTTGTTTTATTTGGGGGTATAGAAGGGGGTGTTACAATATCGGGTTCCTTATGCGAGTCAATCCTAGCGCTTGTTTGTTTCATGTCATTGGGTGTTTATCTTTATGCTCTTATATGCTTTATTTATTGTATTTTATTGCCTTTTATTGCATTTGATTATTGCTATTTTGGATTGCTGATGTGATGTTGGGTGGAATTGTTCCATGAGAGATGAGCCCACTACATATGCTTGAGTACATACGTAGAATTTGAGTGGATAGTCGTGTGGCTTGCATAGCATGTCGTTACGTTTAGTTGACACGAGACCCACATTAACTTCTTTTTTGCATGCCTGTTTTTTTCACTACACCCTCCTGGAATGATAACTTTGGCCCAAGTTTTTGCTATTGAATTCCTTTCAATTGAATGTTGCACCTCCAACTTTTTTTTAAGAAAGATGAAATTTATGAATTTAGGATAATTTTTTATTTGAAGTTAATTTTAATGGACTTAGATTGTATTCTAATTTTAGTTTTAATCTTAATTTTTTTGTTAACTTCTAATCCTCGTATTGATATTTTTAGATTTTTTTTATTAGAAGTTAATTCTAATTTTAGTTAAATTTTGATCTTAGGGTTGATTTTGATTTTGATTTAGCTTTTAATCTTGGTCTTGATCTTAATGTTTTGATTGAACTTTGTTCTCAACTTTTATGTCAGTCTTGATTAAAATTTGATACCAATTTTGAATTAAATGTTGATCTTAGTTTTGATAAAACTTTGGTGAATCTTGTGAATTGCACTGTTGTTTTTCCCCATGATTTTTATGCATGTCTCGATTAATTGTTGATTTTGATCCTTGATATAATTTATGGTTATTTCTTGATGCGTATGTTATTGATAAATATTGAGGATATTTGTGAATTCTTTCGTTGATGATACTTGATTTAATCTTGAAACATTCCTCGAGCTTGATATCTTAACATGAGTGTGGCGTGTACATGAGCCTCGTTTTATGTTCGGTTTCTCGTTTTTATTGAGTTGTATAACGTTTGCTAGTTGATTACTTTGTACTCACATATTCTCTTAGGGATTCCTAGTTCAACTTAATTTTTGATTAATTTTGAAGTAGGATAGACACTCGATTCTCAACCTAAGCATGATATCATTAAGATATAATTCCTTTTTAATCCTGACCTTAGGGCCACATTACATGATAACATCTACGTGAGTTCCCTTAGATTTTTCTTTGCCCTTTGAGTCTCTCTCTTCCTTCTCTCAAATCAAATAAAAACATTTAATAATTACTTTGAGTATTGTATTCCACGAGCCTTAAACACATGGGAAGTGATAAGTGGGAATCTCTCCTTACCTTGTCTAGAGTGCTTTGTATACGTCCCGCTTGGGTCAATCTTAGGGAGCACTCGATCCTATGTCATAGACTTTAGTGCGACACGCATCTCAAACAAAGTCAACTCACTTCTCTAAAACTCTAGAACAAATGCAAATCATTTTGTTCTTCCGGATTTTCTTTCAATACTTTTAAGAAATGGCATGCTATATCCGTTCTACCCCAAACAGGCGTCGTCCCAAACTGCTGGAATGAAAACTTAGCATCACCCAAAAAATATACTAGGAAACCCGTGGTAGGCCGAACTTTGAACACTCTGATTTCTTCATTCTCGTCCGAATGAAGATACGCAGGCACAAGACGGCGTAGTCTTGGCGAGCACCCTTTCCCCTTTCACTCCTAGTTCTCCGAGCTACGATGACTATGACTTTCCTAGGATTATGAGATCCTATCGAGTATCCTTTTTGTTTTTTTCCTTTTCTTTATCGTTTAGCAAGTAGGCTTTAGATAAACACACCATTTGATTAGAACAACAACATTGGATCCCGTTGAATACAATGAACGCGAGGGGGTGCTAACACCTTCCTCTCGCGTAGTTGATTCTTGAACCCAGAATTTGGTTGCGAGACCATGTTCCTTTCCCTTCTTTAGATTTCTTCGATCGTTTCCTTTCCCTTGTCGGGATAAATAACTTTTGGTCACGAGACTATTTTTCTGACGGTTTTTTTCCGCAGTTGCGACAACTAGAGACTCTTTTGAGGATATCGGGTACCTTATGCGAGTCAATCCTAGCGCTTGTCTATTTCTTGTCATTGGGTGTTTATCTTTATGCTCTTATATGCTTTATTTGTTGTATTTTATTGCCTTTTATTGCATTTGATTATTTCTATTCCGGAATGCTGATGTGCTGTTGGGTGGGATTGTTGCATGAGAGATGAGCCCACTACCCAGGCTTGAGTACATACATAGGATTCAAGTGGATATTCGTGTGGCTTGCATAGCGTGTTGTTACGTTTAGTTGACACGAGACCCACATTAACTTCTTTTTTGCACGCCTGTTATACTCACTACACCCTCCTGGAATGGTAACTTTGGCCCAAGTTTTTGCTATTGGATTCCTTTCAATTGAATGTTGCACCTCCAACTTTTTTTTAAGTAAGATGATTAATGAATTAAGGATACTTTTTTATTTGAAGTTAATTTAAATTGACTTATATTGTATTCTAATTTTAGTTTTAATCTTAAATTTTTGATAACTTCTAATCCTAGTATTTATATTTTTAGATTTTTGTTTTTTTATTAGAAGTTAATTCTATTTTTAGTTAAATTTTGATCTTACGGTTGATGTTGATTTTGATTTAGCTTTTAATCTTGGTCTTGATCTTAATGTTTTGATTTAACTTTGTTCTCAACTTTTATGGTAGTCTTGATTAAAATTTGGTACCAATTTTGGATTAAACGTTGATCTTAGTTTTGATAAAATTTTTGTGAATCTTGTGAATTTCCTTATTGTTTTTTCCCATGATTTTGATGAATGTCTCAATTAATTCTTGATTAATTGTTGATTTTGATCCTTGATATAAGTTGTGGTTATTTCTTGATGCCTTTGTTATTGATTAATATTAAGGATATTTGTCATTTCTTTCGTTGATGATACTTGATTTAATCTTGATACATTACTCGAGCTTGATATCTTAACATAAGTGTGGCGTGTACTTGAGCCTCGTTTTATGTTCTGTTTCTCGTTGTGATTGAGTTGTATAATGTTTCCTGGTTGATTACTTTGTACTTACATATTCTCTTCGGGATTCCTAGCTCAACTTAATTTTTGATTAAGTTTGAAGTAGGATAGACATTCGAATCTCAATCTAAGCATGATCACATTAGAATATAATTCCTTTTTGATCCTAACCTTAGGGCCACATTGCATGATAACATCAAGGTGAGTCTCTCTCTTCCTTCTCTCAAATCAAATAAAAACATTTAATAATTACTTTGAGTATTGTATTCCAGGAGCCTTAAACACATGGGAAGTGATAAGCGGGAATCTCTCTTTACCTTGTCCAGAGTGCTTTGTATACGTCCCGCTTGGGTCGATCTTACGGAGCACTCGATCCTATGTCATAGACTTTAGTGCGACACGCATCTCAAACAAAGTAAACTCACTTCTGTATAACTCTTGAACAAATGAAAATCATTTTGTTCTTTCGGATTTTCTTTCAATACTTTTAAGAAATTGCATGTTATTCCGTCCTACCCCAAACAGGCGTCGTCCCTAACTGCTGGAATGCGAACTTAGGATCACCCAAAAAATATTCTAGGAAACCCGTGGTAGGCCAAACTTTGAACACTCTGATTTCTTCATTCTCATTCGAATGAAGATACGCAGGCACAAGAAGGCGTAGTCTGGGGAGCACCCTTCCCCCTTTCACTCGTAGTCCTCCGAGCTACGATGACTATGACTTTCCTAAGATTATGAGATCCTATCGAGTCTCCTTTTTGTTTTTTTACTTTTCTTTATCGTTTAGCAAGTAGGCTTTAGATAAACACACCATTTGATTAGAACAACAACATTGGATCCCGTTGAATATAATGAACGCGAGGGGGTGCTAACACCTTCCTCTCGCGTAGTTGATTATTGAACCCAGAATTTAGTTGCGAGACCATGTTCCTTTCCCTTCTTTATATTTTTTCGATCATTTCCTTTTCGCTGTGGGGATAAATAACGTTTGGTCGTGACACTGTTTTTCCGACGGTCTTTTTCGCAGTTGTGACAACTAGAGACTATGCTGGAGATATCGGGTTCCTTATGCGAGTCAATCCTAGCGCTTGTCTGTTTCTTATCATTGGGTGTTTATCTTTATGCTCTTATATGCTTTATTTGTTGTATTTTATTGCCTTTTATTGCATTTGATTATTGCTATTTTGGATTGTTGATAGACATGGCAATATAACCCATACTCGCGGGTACCCGCCCGAACCCGCCCCGATTTTGACGGGGAAAATCTGCTTTGACTGGGTTTGGGTTTTCCCCGATTTTTAGATATGGGGACGGGGCGGGTAATGGGCACTGTAGTACCCACCCCGAACCCGCCCCGTTTATTATTATTATTATTTAAAAAAATCATAATATTTTTTATAAAATCATACATTATATCTTTTACTATTTGTTTGTTTGGATGGTAGTTTGTAATAACAATTTGTATTTTATTATTTAGTTTTTATATTTTGTATTATTTGGTTTTGCTAATTTGAAATATTAATTGTATGATTAATGAATTAGTACTTTCGTTTGTATTTCATAATTCGAAATATATGTTTGAAATTCTTCGAAATTGTATTTTATTTTTGTAATACAAGTTAATATTTCTTAAGATTGGGACAAGTTTTGGGTTTGAGGCAAAATTTGGGTTCGGGGAAAAATTTGGGTTTGAGGCAGGATTTGGGTTTGGGGGCGGGGCGGGAATCCCCGAACCCATTTGGGACGGGGTTGGGGTTCAATTATCCATCCCCGCTGGGGTTTGGGGCGGGGAACGGGGATTTATTTGGGATTCGGGTTTGGGTTTGGGGAATACAAAAACCGTCCCCGCCCCGCCCCGTTGCCATCCCTAATTGCTGATGTGATGTTGGGTGAGATTGATCCATGAGAGATGAGCCCACTACCCAGGCTTGAGTACATACATAGGATTTGAGTGGATAGTCGTGTGGCTTGCATAGCGTGTAGTTACGTTTAGTTGACACGAGACCCACATTAACTTCTTTTTTGCACGCCTGTTTTACTCACTACACCCTTCTGGAATAGTAACTTTGACCCAAGTTTTTGCTATTGAGTTCCTTTCAATTGAATGTTGCACCTCCAAATTTTTTATAAGTAAGATGATTGGTGAATTAGGCTAATTTTTTATTTGAAGTTAATTTTAATGGACTTAGATTGTACTCTAATTTTAGTTTTAATCTTAATTTTTTGTTAACTTCTAATCCTAGTATTGATATTTTTAGATTTTTGTTTTTTTTATTAGAAGTTAATTTTAGTTTTAGTTAAATTTTGATCTTAGGGTTGATCTTGATTTTGATTTAGCTTTTAATCTTTGTCTTGATCTTAATGTTTTGATTGAACTTTGTTCTCAACTTTTATGTTAGTCTTGATTAAAATTTGATACCAACTTTGGATTAAATGTTGATCTTATTTTTGATAAAATTTTGGTGAATCTTGTGAATTTCCTTATTGTTTTTCCCATGATTTTGATGCATGTCTCGATTAATTCTTGATTAATTGTTGATTTTAATCCTTGATATAAGTTGTGGTTATTTTTTGATGCCTTTGTTATTGATTGATATTGAGGATATTTTTGAATTCTTTCGTTGATGATACTTGATTTAATCTTGATACATTCCTCGAGCTTGATATCTTAACATGAGTGTGGCATGTACTTGAGGCTCGTTTTATGTTCGGTTTCTCGTTATGATTGAGTTGTATAATGTTTGCTGGTTGATTACTTTATACTCACATATTCTCTTAGGGATTCCTAGTTAAAGTTAATTTTTTATTAAGTTTGAAGTAGGATAGACATTCGAATCTCAATCTAAGCATGATCACATTAGGACATAATTCCTTTTTGATCCTGACCTTAGGGCCACATTGCATGATAACATCTAGGTGAGTTCCCTTAGATTTTTCTTTGCCCTTTGAGTCTCTCTCTTCCTTCTCTCATATCAAATAAAAACATTTAATAATTACTTTGAGTATTGTATTTCAAGAGCCTTAAACACATGGGAAGTGATAATCGGGAATCTCTCCTTACCTTGTCTAGAGTGCTTTGTATACGTTCCGCTTGGGTCGATCTTATGGAGCACTCGATCCTATCTCATAGACTTTAGTGCGGCACGCATCTCAAACAAAGTCAACTCACTTCTCTAAAACTCTTGAACAATGCACATCATTTTGTTCTTCAGGATATTCTTTCAATACTTTTCAGAAATGGCATGCTATTTCCAATCTACCCCAAACAGGCCTCGTCCCTAACTGCTGGAATGCGAACTTAGCATCACCCATAAAATACACTAAGAAACCCGTGGTAGGCCAAACTACGAACACTCTGATTTCTTCATTCTCATCCGAATGAAGATACGTAGGCACAAGACGGCGTAGTCTTGGCGAGCACCCTCCCCCATTTCACTCGTAGTCCTCCTAGCTACGATGAATATGACTTTCCTAGGATTATGAGATCCTATCGAGTCTCCTTTTTTTCCCTTTTCTTTATTGTTTAACAAGTAGGCTTTAGATAAACACACCATTTGATTAGAACAACAACAGTGGATCCCGTTGAATACAATAAACGCGAGGGGATGCTAGCACCTTCCTCTCGCGTAGTTGATTCTAGAACCCAGAATTTGGTTGCGAGACCATGTCCCTTTCCCTTCTTTATATTTCTTCGATCATTTCCTTTCCGCTGTCGGGATAAAAAACTTTTGGCCGAGACACTGTTTTTCCGACGGTTTATTTCGCAATTGCGACAACTAGAGACTCTGCTGGATGTATCAGGTTCCTTATGCGAGTCAATCCTAGCGCTTGTCTATTTCTTTTCATTGGGTGTTTATCTTTATGCTCTTATATGCTTTATTGGTTTTATTTTATTGCCTTTTATTGCATTTGATTATTGCTATTCTGGATTGCTGATATACATGGCAATATAACCCATACCCGCGGGTACCCGCCCGAACCCGCCCCGAATTTGACGGGAAAAATCTGCTTTGACTGGGTTTGGGTTTTCCCCGATTTTTAAATATGGGGATGGGGCGGGTAATGGGGATTGTAGTACCCACCCCGAACCTGTCCCCGAACCCGCCCCGTTTATTATTATTATTATTATTTAAAAATATCATAATATTTTTTATAAAATCATACATTATGTCTTTTACTATGTGTTTGTTTGAATGGTAGTTTGTAATATCAATTTGTAATTTATTATTTAGTTTTTTTATTTTGTATTATTTGGTTTTCTAATTTGAAATATTAATTGTATGATTAATGAATTAAAACTTTAGTTTGTATTTTATAATTCGAAATATATGTTTGAAATTCTTCGAGATTGTATTTTATTTTTGTAATACAAGTTAATATTTCTTAAGATTGGGACAGGTTTTGGGTTTGGGGCAAATTTTGGGTTCGTGGCAAAATTTGGGTTTGAGGCAGGATTTGGGTTTGGGTTTGGGGCGGGAATCCCCGAACCCATTTGGGACGGGGTTGGGGTTCAATTATTCATCCCCGCTGGGGTTCGGGACGGGGAATGGGGATTTAATTAGGATTCGGGTTTGGGTTTGGGGAATACAAAAACCGTCCCCGCCCCGCCCCGTTGCCATCCCTAATTGCTGATGTGATGTTGGGTGGGATTGTTCCATGAGAGATGAGCCCACGACCCAGGCTTGAGTACATACATAGAATTTGAGTGGATAGTCGTGTGGCTTGCATAGTGTGTTGTTACGTTTAGTTGACACGAGACCCACATTAACTTCTTTTTTGCATGCCTGTTTTACTCACTACACCCTTCTAGAATGGTAACTTTGGCCCAAGTTTTTGCTATTGAATTCCTTTCAATTGAATATTGCACCTCCAACTTTTTTTAAGTAAGATGATTGGTGAATTTAGGCTAATTTTTTATTTGAAGTTAATTTTAATGGACTTAGATTGTATTCTAATTTTAGTTTTAATCTTAATTTTTTGTTAACTTCTAATCCTAGTATTGATATTTTTAGATTTTTGTTTTTTTATTTATTTAGAATTTAATTTTAGTTTTAGTTAAATTTTGATCTTAGGGTTGATCTTGATTTTGATTTAGCTTTTAATCTTTGTCTTGATCTTAATGTTTTGATTGAACTTTGTTCTCAACTTTTATGTTAGTCTTGATTAAAATTTGATACCAATTTTGGATTAAATGTTGATCTTAGTTTTGATAAAATTTTGGTTAATCTTGTGAATTTCCTTATTGTTTTTTCTTATGATTTTGATGCATGTCTCGATTAATTCTTGATTAATTGTTGATTTTCATCCTTGATATAAGTTGTGGTTATTTCTTGATGCCTTTGTTAATTATTGATATTGAGGATATTTGTGAATTCTTTCATTGATGATACTTGATTTAATCTTGATACATTCCTCGAGCTTGATATCTTAACATGAGTGTGGCGTGTACTTGAGCCTCGTTTTATGTTGGGTTTCTCGTTGTGATTTAGTTGTATAATGTTTGCCGGTTGATTACTTTGTACTCACATATTCTCTTAGGGATTCCTAGCTCAACTTAATTTTTGATTAAGTTTGAAGTAGGATAGAGATTCGACTCTCAATATATGCATGATCACATTAGGATATAATTGCTTTTTGATCTGACCTTAGGGCCACATTGCATGATAACAACTAGGTGAGTTCCATTAGATTTTTATTTGCCCTTTGAGTCTCTCTCTTATTTCTCTCAAATCAAATAAAAACATTTAATAATTACTTTGAGTATTGTATTCCACGAGCCTTAAACACATGGGAAGTGATAAGCGGGAATCTCTCTTTACCTTGTCTATAGTGCTTTGTATATGTCCCGCTTGGGCCAATCTTACGGAGCACTCGATCCTATGTCATAAAATTTAATGCGACACGTATCTCAAACAAAGACAACTTACTTCTCTAAGCCTCTTGAACAAATGCAAATCATTTTTTCCTTCAGGATTATCTTTCAATACTTTTAATATATGGCATGCTATTTCCGTTCTACCCCAAATAGGCCTCGTCCCTAACTGCTGGAATGCGAACTAAGCATCACCCATAAAATACACTAGGAAACCCGTGGTAGGCCGAACTACGAACACTCTGATTTCTTCATTCTCGTCCGAATGAAGATACGTAGGCACAAGACGATGTAGTCTTGGGGAGCACCCTTCCCCCATTCACTCGTTTTCCTCCGAGCTACGATGACTATGACTTTCCCATTGCATGAGGAAATACGTAGGCATAAGATTATCAGATCCTATCTAGTCTCCTTTTTGTTTTTTTTCCTTTTCTTTATCGTTTATGTCGCGGTGAATATTGGATGTCAAATTATTAATTAACTTGAATCTTAATTCATTGGTTCACTACCGGTGTTTTATTTGTTTAAAGGAAGGGAAAAAGATTGAATTACCCACAATGCAATGCAAATGCAAAAGCTAGAAACTTTTAGGTTTGGGGGTTTGTTAAACTTAGGGCAGGTGCTAGCATCCTAAGTTTCTATAGTTCTCTACAAGAACCTCTTGTTTTATAGTGTTTATTGCTAAGGATTATCTTCTTAAAGGTAAAAGACCTAGTGGTTTATTTCTAAGTATACTCGCCAAGATGTCGCATCTTGTGCCTACATATCTTGACGGGAATGGAATCAGAGTATTTGTAGTTCCCCTAAAGGGTTTGAGGAATCATTGACGGTTGGTCAAAGTTCCAAAGGGATAAGGTTTGTTGATTGATTGGTTTTAGGAGAAAAGACGAGTTGTCATCTTAAGGGAGAACACTCGACTTAATCACCATAACGTGTAGGAGATGGTCTTTGCATCGTCTTTAGAGAAGGGCTCAAACACTCAGAATTATCGACGAGTATGCCACTATCTCCCTCAAGCGGAAAAGATCTACATCACACGATAATATTGTTATGGGGCAGGAGAATTATATCTCGACGGTCAAGATGACTCACGTCTAATTCTCTTGTATGGAGAAAAGTTTGAATTGAGTTGAATACGGTTTATCTATGTTGAAAAAGAAAAAGGTCCTTCTTATGGGGTATGATCTAAACTTAAACTGATCAACTTGAAAACGACCAAGGATCAAGCGGGGATTAATGATGCATATGAGGTGTAATACGCACGACTTGTTAAGTCATGCGTAGGTTCTACCTTTGGACATGCAATGCGAAAACAATAAATAATGATAAAATAAGGACAATGATAAATAAATCCATGCAAATAGATAAAAAAAAACCCTAACAATAGACCAAGCGCGAAGATCATGGTTATTCGAATCGAAAACGGTGCTCAGAGGGTAGGAATCGGGAGCGCGGGTTGATTAAGTTTTAGGTGAGATTGATTTCAAAAAAATGTTATATTAGTTTTTTACGAAATTAACAACGACGTTAAGAAATTAATTAGTTAGGTTTTGAAATAAATTCAGATAAATGAAATTACTAAATAAATTATAGTTGGTCATATTATATTATTAAAAGATCACATTAATAAAAATTAAATTACATGAAATATGTTTTATTATTAAGAACAGATAATTTAGTTATTAACAAATGAAATATAAGTTATAAAAAAAAAGGTTTATTAAATTGATGAGATTAAATAAAAAGGTGAATAAATTGAATTTTATTAAATTAAAAGGTTAAAGAGGTTTTAGGTAAAAGGTTATTTATCTAAATTAAAAAAAGATTTTTATATGACTATGAACCAATCATACTTATTTGATAAAATAAATGTTAAGTTTGATGAAATAAGTGGTAAAGTGAAAATTGAAATATTAAATAGCCAGAAGATTAGTGAAATAAATTAATTAAGAAAGATTAATTAAAAAAGATTGATTAATTAAAAGCTAATTAAAAAGTTTATTTTAAAATATATAAAAACGGGTGATTAAATTATGGTTAATTAATTGATTAATTAATTAATTAAAAAGATAATGATTATTAATAAAAAAGGGTTAATTAAGAGTTATGATTAGGTGGTTAAATGCAAAATGGGGTTTAACGAAGAGATTAGAGGGAGGCGCAGGATTCCATGCGTGCAGTCCGTGCAGGGTGTACGGTGAGATACAGGGTGGGGTGCACGATCATGATCTGATGATGATGGACGATGGTGATGAGGGTGCGCGGTAGTGTGTGTGTGCATGCATACACGTGATACACAAAATACATAAAACCAAATGAAAAAAACCTAATCCGTAATCCTCTTGCGCCGTTCGCCCATTCTTCCTTATCTTTCTCTCTCCCCAAACCATTTCTCTTCTTCTTGCATGTGATTTCACTTCCTTCTTCTTCTCAAAAACCTGGGGAAAAAACAGATAGAAACCAAACAAAGATTAGTGGTGGCCGCTTACGATAAAAGAACGTCCGAGTTTCGGCGGTGTTGACGGATTTATGGTTTCGTGATGTTGGAGGCGATGATGTAAGAAATCTGAGCCTTTTCGGTTTTGGTGCTTGATGTTCTGTTCGTCAGGTTTGAGGGCTTGCGATTTTTGATGTTGGATTTCATTTCTTGATGGCTTATGGGTTTCGATTTACGACGATGAGGAATTATCTTTGAGCCTGGATGTTCTCCTACTCCTTCTTATATACTCGGTTTCGTAAACATTTCAGATGGAATTTTTAAGAGCCTTCCTCTTTCGGTTGATTCGTCTGATACGGACTTGGAAAGATTTCAAAAAAAATCCTTAAAACTTTCAATTATCCATTTGATTTTTCTGATGATTTTGGAAAGATTTCAGAAAAATCTTTAAAACTTCCACTTTCGTATTTTGATGTGCTGTTATTATTTTGACGATTTTTAAAAGTTTTCTACTTCTTCTTTGGATTCGTCTGATTGCTTTTGAAGACAGATTTGGAAACATTCAATCTTTTTATCCAACATTATTCAATGGTGTTGATATCCAATATTCATGATTTTTTTGATATTGATGATGCTGTTGGATACCGTTTCAATTGGGATTATTGCTGCTGACGTGTACTGTCCATTTGAGATGTTGCCGTTAGATATTGCCTTTGATGTTTTCATATTTTGGTGACTTCAGTATTTTCAAATCTTCTGGTTTTGGGCCTTTGCTTGTTTGAGAAAAAAATTGACTTAGTCCAAGAAGAAAAAATCGTGTCCCTTGCTCTTCCTTATTGCGAAAATTATTTTAATTATTAAGAACTGATTTTTTCCTTGACTCTGCTTGATGCTGTAAAAGAAACGGTGATGATGACTTGGTCTGAACTGGTTTGGAATTGTTGCCATTGGTTCTGTCCACATTTTACCAGAAGCTAGCGACGTCCCAAATGTTGCCCTTTCGTCTTCTGGCCCGATGATGATACCTTTCTAAGGGTCGTAAAAAAAATGATAAAATCCTTCTTTTGAATTTCTTGCAGATCACTAACTATTTTATCCATTTTTTGCAGGTACTGAAGACGAAGATAGAAAACAACTTGAAGATCTTTGGACTTTAGGACATCTTAGGGTATCCCTTAAGATTTAGTCTTAGGATTTTTCTTGATATAATCCAAAAAAATTTTATCCAAAAATAGTAACTTGTGACCCATGTCTTGCGATAAAATGCAACCAATATGACTAATGAATAAATATCTTATGATCCAACAAAACAATCTTGATTATGAACTCAAATCCAATGCACACGGCTGACTTAAAAGAACTTAAACACCCATAATCAAACGTTCACTTCATGTCTTTGGATATTTTAATAAAACCGTCTGGCCAAATCTTGAGAAATTCAATAATACGTCAAAATATCACAGCGATGTCCTGGAAGATCATAAAGTCCAAATTATAACCGACTCCGCTCTTTTAGAAACAGTGTTCTGTGACCTTGTGGAATTCTTGATAAAGACAGTGCACCCTTTGGAAATGGTCCAAAGATAGCCTGAGATGCTTAGATCCAATAGAAACAGTGTCACTAATCTTGACATACCTGCACAAAATGGTTAGTCGCAATAAACATGAATATGAAATTATAAAGCCAAATAACGCAAGAAACGCACAAGGAGGTGGGATCTTAAAGTCAAAAATTAGGGTGTGACAGATGCCCCTATTTAAGTTTCTTCTATCCGGAGATATGGAGATTGAGATCTTCATCTCAATGCGATAGGAGGGGCTTAAATATAAACATCACACAAATTTTTGGCTTTAAGATACAACCGAATGCATATGATATGAAAATGCAAGACAGACGGTCATGTGGAGACAAGATGCCACAGGGGAAAAAGTAGATACAACACGCGAGAAACATAGAAGCGACGGAAAACAGGTTCAACACAGCGAGACTCCATGGGGAAAGGAAACAACCAACGTTAGGGAATCTCCAAAAATAAAGATATAATATATTACCACCAAGAGTACAGTAGCTTAAACAGTGGGCGGGGAACTTGAAAGTGAAGGATAACCTACTACCAATGCGTGGTAGCCCAAACAACGGTAATGACCAAAATGAACTTTCTTGATCGAAACATAATTCAGCTTCTCTTTAATTGAGTAATCCACTTGAAAAGAGTAGAAAATAAACCTCCCCATGCTTCAAGGTTTGTATGCCATTGAACGAGTCTCAGTTTCTTCTTCGAACTTGAAAAGAGTAAAAAATAAACCTCCCCACGCTTCATAGTTTGTGTGCCATGAACGGGTCTCAGTTTCTTAAAATAAACCTCCCCACGCTTCAAGGTTTGTGTGCCAAGAACGGGTCTCAGTTTCTTCTTCGAACTTGAAAAGAGTAAAAAATAAACCTCTCCACGCTTTAAGGTTTATGTGCCATGAACGGGTCTCAGTTTCTTAAAATAAACCCCCCATGCTTCAAGGTTTGTGTGCCAAGAACGGGTCTCAGTTTCTTCTTTTACTTGAAAAGGGTAAAAATAAACCTCCCCACGCTTCAAGGTTTGTGTGCCATGAACGGGTCTCAGTTTCATAAAATAAACCTCCCCACGCTTCAAGGTTGTCTACCATGAACGGGTCTCAGTTTCTTCCTGGAATGACGAATACTCGTGAGAGCATCTTCACCGGGCGATTGGAATTTTGCTGGAGATAAAATATTTCAGCGATAATCCATAATATACTGGAGATTGTAATACTTCACCGGGGATCTTCAGAAGAGATGTAAGCCGGTTGATTTGCAAAGTGTGTCCTCTCAAATAAAGAGAGATCAAATGTAATAAACCTCACCAAACTTCTCGGGAGAGATGCCATTTGATGGAATTAGACTTGTGTGATGGACTCACTGGGAAGTACATTCTTGAGGAGTGTTCCTTGTTGTAGCTGCAAATTGTATGAGACCTTTGTAGTGAAAATTCTCAAATAAAGAGAAATATATGTAAAATCTTCGACAAACTTCTCTGGCGGATTTCCGAAGAGATGCCATTTGACGAGTTGATAATCTTGATAAGTTTACTGGGGATGGACAAACTGTCTTGAGGAGACTGCCATTTGTCGTTCTTTGATAGAAAACCTGATCAAAATAAGTTGCTCAAATAAAGAGGTCGCTTGTAGTCTAGGTATAAAATCTTGTATTATTGCTGGAGAAATATCTGTCTTCAATGATGATCTTCGGAAATATCCTTCCTGGGGGGAAAGGTGCAAAATAAATGCATGCCTAATCCAAATTCAGAAGTCGGAGATATCCAAAGGTGATTGTCGGGGACCGAAGTTCAATTCAGGAAATAACTGAAGAGAAACTGTCAAGCAAGACTCGACCATTGAGGTATGAACTCAAATGGGATTATACTAAAACAATCGTCTTCCACGAGGATTGAACTCCATGGGGAAATAGAAATATTGCGCTCTTTATGCCTAGGGCTGACAACTCTACTTGGAAGGAGAAGACAAAACCCAGTCACTTGGGGATAAACATAGCCAAAGTGACAGAAAAACAAACACACATAAACGCCAAATGCACATGCTATGCTATCTACATATATGATATGTGTATGCTAACAACAGAGATGAAATAAACATCTCGAAGAAAACATCCAACCAATCTGCAAAAATAGAAGTACTACTGGGGATAGGTGGAGAACCAAATATGGGATCACAGTCCTATTTTATAGCCTCAAATTTCTCTGGGGATAGAGAACACTCCACTTGAAGGTATAACATCTTGATCTCACTGAAGGATTTGTCAAGATATATCTGGGTTATCAGGTTGAAAACGAGAATACATATCCACTGGGGAACAGAGTCAAATGCATAATTGGAGAAATCTCACGGATAAAATAAATATCCATTCATTGGAGAGATTCATACAAGAGTTGTAGATGGAGATACTCAAGTTGTCGTTTCACAGGGGATAAAATAAAGATCCACCTTAACGGGGAAACCTGGGTTAACAAAGTTGTTGAATATGTTGGAGTCGAAACTTCATGGGGATGAAATAAACATCCGCTTTGCTGGGGAAGATCGTAGTTGTAAAAGATCCACCGAGGTGACATAACGTCCACTTCGTTGGAGAGGTGAAGCTAATCAGCTCACTGGGAATTCTCAGATCACCAACTGGAGATTTCTTGCATGGAAAATAGTCTTCGCAGAATCGTCACAACCACCTTCGATTCTCAAATTCCCCAAGTCACACGGTTCATGAGAAAAAGTCATTCTAAAAGGATTTTACAGAAAACATGGTGTCCAAATGCCCCACTGTTTTCAAACTCTTGGAGAGATTTGTCGAATCTCAACATAACTGCCCCTGATTGATGGTATCATGTATAACTGAGTCTTCAAACCTGCTTTAGGTATGGTCGAACTTGTAAAGAAACAGACCACTTGAAAATAACTGGCCCCAGGTTAGCAGAGTCTTCAAATTCCAATAGAACAAACTTAACATTGATGTTCACATGTAAGCTTTCTAAGATATCAAGCAAAGTTAGCAAGTCGAAGATGTTAATTCTGAAACTGTTAACGCAACACGCATGTTTGTATTGAAGTTTTTTTTGAAAAAGATATCATGATAACTTCTGACTGAAATCACTAGTTAGGATATGAATTAAAATTTATTTATAAGGCCAATACTAAATTTGAGCATAGCTCGTAGGAGTCAGGAAACATTATCTCATGGGTTATGCTTTCAAAATGAACCTTACTTCAATTAGGACTTTAAGGGTTGTATCTGGGCTTAGTTTACGATTTGTAAAACAAAGGAATAAGAGTCAAAGTATATTCGTGCCCCACCCAATTGTTTGAAAGATGCTCATTCTCTCTTTTTTTTATACCCTGCCCCAAGTTAAAGACGAAGTTTTGATTTTGAAAAACAACGGATCCTCCAACAAGGCTTAAAGGAGTTAAAGAGGGATTAACTTCCTTATATTTCTGGTGTTTAGGAGGTTTGAAACAATGCCTTACATCATCAGTAGGTTTTTTATTCAAAAGTGTGCAACGAGAGATCCTGCGGTTTACTTCGTCATCCTTCTTCCAATTATTCATCAAAGTAAAAAATTGGGTACAGTTGGCATTATAAATTATGAAAGACATTTTACGAGTGAATACGAATGGATTTCTTCAAGACAAACATTTTATTGCATTACTTATTCAAAATAACAAGTTCTTACATGCCAATTATGCTTTTAATCAAAGAAATAAAATACATATAAGCAAACAAAATGAACTGTCTGATGGGCCCTTCTCGGGATTTTATTAAGTTTTTGTATTCATCAACACAACAGTGTTCCATTCAAGACCGGGCTTTCTCCTTTGAAGGTCAACAATTTGTCGTCGATCATCTCTTGAACTTTTTCTTGGAAAATTTTGCATTCTTCAATCGAATGCCCCATTACTCCATCATGAAATTCACAACTGATGTTCGAGTCGAACCAAGGTGTGCGAGACTTCATGATTCTAGTCCTTCTGGGTGTCATTATCGAGTTTCTAGCAAAATAAGACCATAGTTGACGGTAAGTCATCGGGATGGGATCAAACAGGAGAATTTCTTCTCTCAGAATACTCAGAGGTATCTTTTGATTCTGAAACCATCTTTGAACTCGTTGATTCTGATGTTGATCTGGAGAATTCAACCTTGGTCTACGAGGTAGTTGTAGTTTGCGCTGAGCAGGCGCTGCATACCGATGTTGAGGATAAGATACTGGAACTACAATTTTGGAGGACTCCAATGGCACACCGCCTACCATCCTATCGTAATAAGCGTCTATCTTGCTTGATTCTTTCTCTTGAAGTGGTGGATGAACTTGAGCTGCCAACTCTTTCCACCATTGTGCATACTCCCTAAAAGATTCTTGGTCATTCTTATTCATGCTCACTAATTTCCTACTGTCTAGAGCCTTATCCAAGTTGTAACTGTATTGTTTCATAAAAGCAACGGCTATGTCTTCCCAAGACTGGATGTGGTTACTTTGTAGCTTCATATACCATATCAAGGATGCCCCACATAAACTCTCTTGAAAGCAGTGAATCATCAGTTTGTCATTGTCAATATGAGCAGTCATCTTTTGACAAAACATTGTCAAATGGTATTTTGGACAACTAACACCCTTGTATACTTCGAAGACAGACATCTTGAACTGTGGAGGAATAACCACTCCTAGAACTAGACATAGGTTATGAGCCTTGAGACCAGATGTATCGGCTATCTTCACCATCTTCAGTTGTTCTTCGAGATCATGAAATCCTTTCTAAATTGCTATAATTCTAGGATCGTCCACCTTCGTCTCAGTATGATTATTTTGAAGATTTGGCATATGCTGTGGAAACTGGGAATCTCTTTCATCAACTTGATCAACTAGGTTATCTTGCATAGGCTGAGATTTCCTAGGAATATCCATTTGTTGAACGATGTCATCAGAGGGAATATCAAATATCTGATTAGTCATTACTCTGAAACCAGTCATGGGATCCATATCTTTCGTTCTCGTTACTATCCTTCAGTAATTGCTTTGAGCTTGGTCAGATGGTCAAGATGTCAGCTGGCAAGACAAAGACAGAAAACCAGATGAGCCGCAACAGAGAATAGACACGTGCATATGCTAAATGAGGGATGTTATGCCAAAATGCAGGATGCAGAATGCAGATGAAAGTTTTGATGGAATTCGTGTATTTACAAACATCACATAGTACCAAAGAAAATTCATTTATTGTTTTTTGATAATAGATTACAAGTGAATATTCTTAAAAGAGTCCTGACATAATAGCTAAATAAAAGCTAATAAAGCCCTAAGGAAGTCTTGCATCGTGCTTCTTGATCTGCTCTTCTAACTGGACTTTTTGAAGATAAGTTTGTCCACGATCAGCCTTCAAGGATTAGTATGATAGAGGAAAATAAATCCTCCATCTCTTTTCTTTTCTTTCTGGAAAGTAAGGAAGAGATTTGTTGTTCACTTGGATCTTCAATGATAATGAAAGTATCTTGTATTTGTCTTTGAGTTTTCTTGATTCTTCAATGTGAGCTCCCAATTTCCTTAGGTCGTCCAAGTTAGGACTCTTGAAAAAATATATCAAAATGTTTTTCTTTTGTAATCTATATTGGTTCTATAATGTTTATAAATAAAGTTGAATTCCATGAAGCCCAATGCAATATGATGCTTTATGAATGCACAAACACAGGCAAGCACACAGAGATGCACAAAGATAAACAAACAGGAAGCCTACGTTTGCAACGAGCATGGAGCAAAGGGTATACCCATCCCCAAAGGGTGTGGACTAAAGGTTGATTGTACCTGTAGAACAAGGTTCTAAAAGGTGCCTAAAATTATTAGTCCATCTTTTGGATATTATCAATTTCCCGACTACTCGGTGGTTAATAATATTCTCAAGAGAACCTCTTTTGAGTTTAGCATCGTGTATCAACTATTTCGGGACTACTCCTTCATATTCATCGCACTACGTCCTAATAAAGGCCAAAGTGGGGTTAAAGGTAACTGTGGTCCCCAGTTTCACAGGCTCCAAGGTCAAAAATAGTGAATGTTTTCACGACTACTCGTTCAACAATACCATTTTCGAGATGGCCTCAACTGAGCGGTGATTCTCAAGTCAGCTTGGTCGGGACTCACTCCCTATAAGTCGCGTCAAATATATCACCTTCATATAATAAGTTCGCTCAAGTCCGAGTGTAGGACTTATCTCACCATACAAAGATACCAACCAAAGAGCATAAGTAAGAACAAGTATACAAGTAAGAAGATAAATATATAAAACAATAAACAAGCAAAATAAAACAAGTTAGGGAAACCCACAATAGCTCCCTAGTGAAGTCGCCATTTCTATCGCAGTGAGAATTGGATGTCAAATTATTAATTAACTTGAATCTTAATTCATTGGTTCACCATCGGCCTTTTATTTGTCCAAAGGAAGGGAAAAAGATCGAATTACCCACAATGCAATGCAAATGCAAAAGCTAGAGAGTTTTAGGTTCGGGGGTTGGATAAACATAGGGAAGGTGTTAGCATCCTAAGTTTTTGTAGTACTCTACAGGAACCTCTTGTTTTATAGTGTTTATTGCTAAGGATTATCTTCTTAAAGGTAAAAGACCTAGTGGTATATTTCTAAGTATAATCGCCAAGACGTCGCATCTTGTGCCTACATATCCTGACGGGAATGGAATCAGAGTATTTGTAGTTCCCCTAAAGGGTTTGAGGAATCATTGACTGTTGGTCAAAGTTCCAAAGGGATAAGGTTTGTTGATTGGTTGGTTCTAGGAGAAAAGACGAGTCGTCATCTTAAGGGAGAACACTCGACTTAACCACCACAACTTGTAGGAGATGGTCTTTGCATCGCCTTGAGAGAAGGGCTCAAACACTCGGAATTATCGACGAGTATTCCACTATTTCCCTCAAGCGGAAAAGATCTACATCACACGATAATATTGTTATGGGGCAAGAGAATTATATCTCGATGGTCAAGATGACTTACGTCTAATTCTCTTGTATGGAGAAAAGTTTGAATTGAGTTGAATAAGGTTTATCTATGTTGAAAAAGAAAAAGGTCCTTCTTATGGGGTAGAATCTAAACTTAAACTGATAAACTTGAAAAGGATCAAGGATCAAGCGGGGATTAATGATGCATATGAGGTGCAATGCGCACGACTTGTTAAGTCATGCGTAGGTTCTTCCTTTGGACATGCAATGCGAGAATAATAAATAATGATAAAATAAAGACAATGATAAATAAATCCATGCAAACAGATAAAAAACGCTAACAACAGACCAAGCGCGGAGATCGTGGATATTCGAATCGAAAACGGTGCTCAGAGGGTAGGAATCGGGAGCGCGGGTTGATTAAGTTTTAGGTGAGATTGATTTTAAGAAAATGTTATATTAGTTTTTTTACGAAATTAACAACGACATTAAAAAATTAATTAATTAGGTTTTGAAATAAATTCAGAGAAATGAAATTACTAAATAAATTATAGTTGGCCATATTATTTTATTAAAAGATCACATTAATAAAAATTAAATTACATGAAGTAGGTTTTATTATTAAGAACAGATAATTTAGTTATTAACAAATGAAATATAAATTATAAAAAAAAGGTTTATTAAATTGATGAGATTAAATAAAAAGGTGAATAAATTGAATTTTATTAAATTAAAAGGTTAAACAGGTTTTAGATAAAAGGTTATTTATCTAAATCAAAAAAGGGTTTTTATATGAATATGAATCAATCATACTTATTTGATAAAATAAATGTTAAGTTTGATGAAATAAGTGGTAAAGTGAAAATTGAAATATTAAGTAGCCAGAAGATTAGTGAAATAAACTAACTAAGAAAGATTAATTAAAATAGATTGATTAATTAAAAGCTAATTAAAAAGTTTCTTTTAAAATTATAAAAATGGGTGATTAAATTATGCTTAATTAATTAAATAAAAAGATAATGATTAATAATAAAAAAGGTTTAATTAAGGGTTATGGTTAGGTGGTTAAATGAAAAATGGGGTTTAACGAAGAGATTAGAGGGAGGTGCAAGATTCCATGCGTGCAGTCCGTGCAGGGTGTACGGTGAGATGTAAGGTGGGGCGCACGATCATGATCTGATGATGATGGACTGTGGTGAATGAGGGTACGCGGTAGTGTGTGTGTACATGCATACACGTGATACACGAAATACATAAAACCAAAATGAAAAAAACCTAATCCTTAATCCTCTTGCGCCGTTCGCACATTCTTCCTTATCTTTCTCTCTCCCCAAACTGTTTCTCTTCTTCTTGCATGTGATTTCACTTCCTTCTTCTTCTCAAAAACCTGGGAAAAAAATCAAATAAAAACCAAAAAAGATTAGTGGCGGACGCTTACGATAAAAGAACGTCCGAGTTTCGGCGGTGTTGACGGATTTATGGTTTCGTGATGTTGGAGGCGATGATGTAAGAAATCTGATCCTTTTCTATTTTGGTGATTGATCCAACAAAACAATCTTGAATATGAACTCAAATCCAATGCACACGACTTACTTCAAAGAACTTGAACACCCGTAATCAAACGTTCACTTCATGTCTTTGGATATTTTAATAAAATCGTCTGGCCAAATCTTGAGAAATTCAATAATACGTCAAAATATCACTGCGATGTCCTGGAAGATCATAAAATCCAAATTATAACCGAATCCGCTCTTTTAGAAACAGTGTTCTGTGATCTTATGGAATTCTTGATAAAGACAGTGCACCCTTTGGAAATGGTCCAAAGATAGCCTGAGGTGCTTAGATCCGATAGAAACAGTGTCACTAATCTTGACATACCTGCACAAACTAGTTAGTCGCAATAAACATGAATATGAAATTATAAAGCCAAATAACGCAAGAAGCGCACAAAAGGAGGTAGGATCTTAAAGTCAAACATTAAGGTGTGACAGTTTAGCAAGTAGGCTTTAGATAAACACACCATTTGATTAGAACAACAACAGTGGATCCCGTTGAATACATTGAACGCGAGGGGGTGTTAACACCTTCCTATAACGTAGTTGATTCTTGAACCCAAAATTTAGTTACGAGACCATGTTCCTTTCCCTTTTTTAGATTTCTTCGATCGTTTCCTTTCCCCTATCGGGATAAATAATGTTTGGTGGAGACATTGTTTTTCTGCCAGTTGTTTTTCGTAGTTTCGACAACTCGAGACTTTGTTGGGGATACCGGGTTCCTTATGCGAGTCAATCCTAGCGCTTGTCTGTTTCTTGCATTTTGGGTGTTTATCTTTATGCTCTTATACACTTTATTTGTTGTATTTTATGGCCTTTTATTTGATTTTATTAATGCTATTCTGGATTGCTGATGTTTTGTTGGGTGGGATTGTTCCATGAGAGATGAGCCCACTACCTAGGCTTGAGTACATACATAAGATTTGAGTGGATAGTCATGTGGCTTGCATAGCGTGTTGTTATGTTTAGTTGACACGAGACCCACATTAACTTCTTTTTTGAACGTCTGTTTTACTCACTACACCCTCCTGGAATGGTAACTTTGGCCCAAGTTTTTGCTATTGAATTCCTTTCAATTGAATGTTGCACCTCCAACTTTTTTTTAAGTAAGATGATTGATGAATTTAGGCTAATTTTTTATTTGAAGTTAATTTTAATGGACTTAGATTGTATTCTAATTTTAGTTTTAATCTTAATTTTTTGTTAACTTCTAATTCTAGTATTGATATTTTTAGATTTTTGTTTTTTTATTAGAAGTTAATTCTAATTTTAGTTAAATTTTGATCTTAGGGTTGATCTTGATTTTGATTTAGCTTTCAATCTTGGTCTTGATCTTAATGTTTTGATTGAACTTTGTTCTCAAATTTTATGTTAGTCTTGATTAAAATTTGATACCAATTTTGGATTAAATGTTGATTTTAGTTTTGATAAAATTTTGGTGAATCTTGTGAATTTCCTTATTGTTTTTTCCCATGATTTTGATGCATGTCTCGATTAATTCTTGATTAATTGTTGATTTTGATCCTTGATATAAGTTGTGGTTATTTCTTGATGCCTTTGTTATTGATGAATATTGAGGATATTTGTGAATTCTTTCGTTGATGATACTTGATTAATCTTGATACATTCCTCGAGCTTGATATCTTAAATGAGTATGACGTGTACTTGAGCCTCGATTTATGTCCGGTTTCTCATTGTGATTGAGTTGTATAATGTTTGCTGGATGATTACTTTGTACTCCCATATTCTCTTAGGGATTTCTAGCTCAACTTAATTTTTGATTAAGTTTTAAGTAGGATAGACATTCGACTCTCAATATAAGCATGATCACATTAGGATATAATTCCTTTTTGATCCTGATCTTAGGGCCGCATTGCATGATAACATCTAAGTGAGTTCCCTTAGATATTTCTTTGCCCTTTGAGTCTCTCTCTTACTTATCTCAAATCAAATAAAAACATTTAATAATTATTTATAGTATTGTGTTCCACGTGCCTTAAGCACATGGGAAGTGATATGCGGGAATCTCTCCTTACCTTGTCTAGAGTGCTTTGTATACGTCCCGCTTGGGTCGATTTTATGGAGCACTCGATCCTAAGTCATAGACTTTAGTGCGACATGCATCTCAAACAAAATCAACTCATTTCTCTAAAACTCTTGAACAAGTGCAAATCATTTTGTCCTTCAGGATTTTCTTTCAATATTTTTCAGAAATGGCATGCAATTTCCGTTCTACCCCAAACAGGCCTCGTCCATAATTGTTGGAATGCGAACTTAGCATCACCCATAAAGTACACTAGGAAACCCGTGGTAGGCCGAACTACGAACACTCTGATTTCTTCATTCTCGTTCGAATAAAGATACGTAGGCACAAGACGGTGTTGTCTTGGCGAGCACCCTTCCCCCATTCACTCGTAGTCCTCCGAGCTACGATGACTATGACTTTCCCATTACACGAGGAAATACGTAGGCATAGGATTATAAGATCCTATCGAGTCTCCTTTTTGTTTTTTTCCTTTTCTTTATCGTTTAGAAAGTAGGCTTTAGATAAACACACCATTTGATTAGAACAACAAAACTAGCTCCCGTTGATTATTGCTATTTTGGATTCCTGATGTGTTGTTGGGTGGGATTGTTCCATGAGAGATGAGCACACTACCCTGGCTTGAGTACATACATAGGATTTGAATGGATAGTTGTGTGGCTTGCATAGCGTAATGTTATGTTTAGTTGACACGAGACCCACATTAAATTCTTTTTTGCACGCCTCTTTTACTCACTACACCCTCCTGGAATGGTAACTTTGGCCCAAGTTTTTGCCATTGAATTCCTTTCAATTGAATGTTGCACCTCCAACTTTTTTTTAAGTAAGATGATTGATGAATTTAGGCTAATATTTTATTGAAGTTAATTTTAATGGACTTAAATTGTATTATAATGTTAGTTTTAATCTTAATTTTTTGTTAACTTCTAATCCTAGTATTGATATTTTTAGATTTTTGTTTTTTTTATTAGAAGTTAATTCTAATTTTAGTTAAATTTTGATCTTAGGGTTGATCTTGATTTTGATTTAGATTTTAATCTTGGTCTTGATCTTAATGTTTTGATTGAACTTTGTTCTCAACTTTTATGTTAGTCTTGATTAAAATTTGATACCAATTTTGGATTAAATGTTGATCTTAGTTTTGATAAAATTTTGGTGAATCTTGTGAATTTCCTTATTGTTTTTTCCCATGACTTTGATGCATGTCTCGATTAATTATTGATTAATTGTTGATTTTGATCCTTGATATAAGTTGTGGTTATTTTTTGATGTCTTTGTTATTGATTAATATTGAGGATATTTGTGAATTCTTTCGTTGATGATACTTGATTTAATCTTGATACATTCCTCGAGCTTGATATCTTAACATGAGTGTGGCGTGTACTTGAGCCTCGTTTTATGTTCGGTTTCTCGTTGTGATTGAATTGTATAATGTTTGCAGGTTGATTACTTTGTACTCACATATTCTCTTAGGAATTCCTAGCTCAACTTAATTTTTGATTAAGTTTGAAGTAGGATAGACATTCGACTCTCAATCTAAGCATGATTGTCGCATCGCTGCTGTTGCACCCCAAAATTTGACCAACCGTTTCTCGCGATTTGGCTTATGTTTCAATTCGTTTTGCATTTGCATTTGCATACCGCATACAGTGCATTTTTCAACCGGATTGATTTTATCGGGATTGCAGCCCTCCTCTCGCGCTTCAGGCGATTCAAACCAATTCGAATATGGAGGTTTATGGTGGGAAGTTGTGCTCTTCCCGGTGTTTTCAGTCTGTGCTTTTGTGTGTGGGGATATCTCTGTGTCTGCCGTTTTACCGTTTAGTTTGCTGCATTCTTGCATTTTTATTCGCCGATTTAATTGATTTTCATTGCTTTTTCCTTATGGAATTATTAGCATTTTTCTAGAATTTATTTCTTAATTTTCAACATAGAAATTAGATGTTAGATTTTAAATAGGTTTTCAGATTTAATTTTCTTTTTAGAATATTTCTATTTTTAGAATATTAATAGATTTGTTAAATAGATTTTTAGGTCATTTTCTCTATTTTTAGATATTAGAGTTTTCATAGATTTAAATAGCATTTCCTATTTTTAGAGTTTATTAGAATAATATTTGTTTCTAGAATGTTATTAGATTTTAATATTTGTTTCTAGAATGTTATTAGATTTTAATAGATTTTAGATAGTTTTTATAGAATTAACTCTTTTTAGATTTTTATTAGTTTTAACCTTTTAATAGTTTTATTATAGATTTTAATTAGTTTTAGCTTTTATTAATCAGCTTTTATTAACCATGTTTTTATTAGCCTTAATTTTCGTTTAATTAGCTTTAATCATCATTTTAGTCAGTTAATTGGTCATTAATTGAAGTTAATTGAGTCCAATGTGAGTTAGATTTTGAGGTCCAATAAGTCCAAATTCGCAGGCCAGGTGTCCACTATTCAGGCCAACACTCATCAATCCACGCCACTTGTCCCTAGATAAGCAGCACAATACTCTCTCTCTTCTCTGGCTGCCACATGTCCCCATATACACCCAATACCCGCGACGTTACCCTGCTAGGTGGCACCTCACCATCTCTCACATGCAAACCGCCGAAGACCTTTGCCGGCAAAATCAAACTCATCCAAACGCCACCGTAACCGTCGCCGAAAAATTCAACCTCCACCGGAAACTTCAAATGTGTTCTTCGTGTTCATCCATCGTCTTTCCCAGATCCTTTAACAGATTCGTCATGTTCATCCAGATCTTCCTCCATTTCCCCAGAAACATGTTAAACCTTCATCAGAATTCATCAATCTTCATCTGTTTTTCATCGTGTTCTTCATCAGATCTTGATCGGAGTTCATCATCTTTTCCTAGATTCATCAGAAACACTAAAGAACCTTCATCAATATTCATCTTATTTCCAGAATCTTCATCAAGATTCGTCCGTATTCATCCAGTTTTTCTCTAGAAATCCGTAACAGTCTTTAACCGTCCTCCAGATCTTCAAGATCTTTATACACATCGTCATCTTCATCCGTCAGTTTCCAGATCAACCTTCAAGAACTTCATACAAATCTTCGCCAGGATTCATCTTATTCATCAACCTCCATCAAGCTTTCTTTGCCAGATTCTTCACCTACATTCAAACCTTCATAGTTTTTCCCCAGATCTTCGTAGATCTTTATAACATCCATATGTTCATCAAGATCTTCATACCAATTTCTCCAAAAACCACGAAAAAGATCTTTGATCTGAAGCTTCAATCACCTTCACAAACGTTGCAATTCTCATCAATGTTGCGATCTGGATCCACAAACTTCGCCATAAATCTATCAACCATTAAACAACCTTCTCCAAATCTTTCACGATCTTCAACATGCAACTTCATCTTCACCATGCAACTCCAATCTCCAGGTCGGTAAACCTCCAACTCATAAGTCTTCTTTCCAGATTTTTCCATCAACGAATCAACATCGTTATCATCCGCCATGAGTAATCCATCAGCATCTACGAACCAGCAATCAACATAAGCTTCAGTTGTTTAGTAACTTGTGTTTCAAGTTTGATTGGTTCGATGTCAAGATTTACGGATCGAAGGAGAAGTGGGAGGGAGGAGCAGAAAGTTGAGACGGTGAAGTGCAGAGGTTTTAGATAGAGAGGGTGAGATGAAAAAGTGACAGAGACGGCGGCGATCATGAGGAAAAAAGAACCTAAGGTTGCCAAGGGAATATGGAATGAGAAGGATGAGGATAGGCCGTGTGAGTTCTCGGGTTGGGTAGTGGGTCGTGAGGCCCAATTGCCTCAGTTTTGGCCTGCACCCTGTTCACTGTTACACCCCCTGTTGCCGTTAGTTTTTTCTTTCTTTGTGAGGTCTATGGGCTTAGGGCCCAACTATGTTTTTCAGGTTGTACACCCCTGGTCTGCTGCACCCTCCCCTGTTTGTATTATGGTTTTGTATTATTACATAAATACTATTTTTCTATTTTTTTTTAAGGAATTATAGTTTTATTTTCCTTTAGAATATTATGCACTATTTTTGTATAGATTTTATATTCTATTTTCATTTTCAATTTCTTTTAAAATTTCTTTAGATTTTTCTATTAGAAGTTTTATTTCCAATTTTAGGAGTTTTTTCTCATCATTTTTGTTTTGTAGGTTGATGACGAGACTTCTGTAAACCGTTATTAATCGACTTGTTGATGGATAATGTAGGATCCGAGACCATTTTTTCTCTCCTCATTTATCACCTTCTTCTGATTTTATTTTTGACTTTCTTCTGGTTTGTTCCGTGTGACACGATTCAATTGGAGAATGATTCTCAATATCATTTCTCTATCTTGTCTTTTACACGGATATCAATATGCTACCTCTTTGAGTTTGACTTCATTTATAAGTCAAATTATGATGGTTTAGCGTTACATTGGTTCTGATTCGAAACTTCATCATCAAGGATCACAAGAGGAGATGATTGGAATGGAGCTTGCGCACAATGTCAAGGGCCAACGGGACCGCTCTGTTCGATAACATCTTTCTTATTCAAGTCTTTATGCAACCGTCGAGTGTTGTTAGCCATAAGCGTTAGATACGTGGGAAATGATGAGTGGGTGGCTGCCTCTCACTTGTCTAGAGTGTTTAGCGTATGTCCTTAGGACGATATACGACGCATTCGCTACTACACCTTAGGTTCTTGCGTGTGTGTCCCGAGTTCCTTCCCGTTTGGGCGTGCTAGGCCTGCTTCCTCTTTTCTCTCGCATCCTTGCGATTGAGACCTCCCCTTTTCTCTCGCATCCTGGCGATTGAGATCCCTTCTCTTGCCCATATGCCATCGAGACCGTTTTCCTGTAGTTAGCCGAACTACGGCTGCTCTGATCTCTCATATCTGTTGATAGTACATAGGCATAGGATTGCGATAATCCTAGCGAGCACTTTTCCCCCTTTCCTGTAGTTGGCTGAACTACAGCTACTCTGATTTCTTGTACTAGACGAGAATATGTAGGCATAAGATGCGATATCCTAACGAGCACACTAACAACTAATTTCTTTGTTCTCTCGCTTCCGTGCGTTCGAGACTTTCCCGCTGACGACTAATCTTCTCTTTCTCTTGCCCTAGTGCAATTGAGACCAGACCGTAGTTCTAGAATCCGTAGGTTCCCGTATCTTTAGCCTAGATTATGTTTTGCTCTGATTTCTCATGCCAAATGAGAATACATAGGCACAAGACGCGACGTCTTGGCGAGCAAAATCCCCCCGTAGTTTCCCGAACTACGTTTACTATGACTTTCCCATTGCACGAGGGAATCTGTAGGCATAGAGCGTGATGCTCTATCGAGTCAGTTCTTTCCGTTTAGCTTTAGAAGTCGTAGTTTAGATTGTTTTTCACCCATAGATTAGACAACGCAAGCGTGGATCCCGTCGAGTACGACGATTGTGAGGGACGCTAATACCTTCCCCTTGTGTAATCGACTCCCGAACCCGAGATTTGGTTGCGATGATCGATCTTATCCCTTTTCGCTAGGTTTTTCCTAATTGTTTCCTTTCCCTCCTTTGGGATAAATAACGATAGGTGGCGACTCTTCTGTCATTGTCGGCACCTTTTTTCGCAGTAGCAACAGCTGCGAAGAGGGGCCGACAATGACAGAAGAGTCGACACCGTTCGTTATTTATCCCAAAAGAGGGAAAGGAAACGATCAGATAAAACCTAACGAAGACGGGAGAAGACAGGTCATCGCAACCATATCACGGGTTCGGGAGTCGGTTACGCAAGAGGAAGGTATTAGCCCCTCTCACATCCGTCATACTCGACGGGATCCACGCTTTGTTGTCTATCTAAAAGGGTGTTTACTATCTAAGCTACGGCTCAAGGACAAAAGAAAAGAAAAGAGACTCGATAGAGCATCACTGCTCTATGCATACGTATTACCTCATGCAATGGGAAAGTCAAAGTCAACGTAGTTCAGAAAACTATGGGTGAAAGGTGGGGGTAAGGTTACTCGCCAAGACATCGTCGTCTTATGCCTACGTATTCTCATATGGTATGAGAAATCAGAGCAAACGTAGTTCGGTCTAACAAGAACACCGGTTGGTTCAAAATGTTTTAGGCCCGAGTAGGGTTAAAACTTAGTTTTAGCAGTTAGGTGTGTGTAGCTCGACCACTGGAGACTTAGGCGTTACCTGTTTGCGGTAGAACCAAGAGTTAACAAAACTCTCCTTATGAAAAAGATTTCCAAATTAAGATCCTGAAGGATAAAAAGATTTGAAGTTTGTTTTTGTGTTTTTTAGAGAAGAAGTGCATTGATTATTGTTTGTAATTCATGTTGCACTAAAGACTATGACCTAAGAGCAAACACGTCGCATATCGTCCAAAGGACATACGCTAAACACTCTAGATAATTTAGAGGAGGCCCCCCAATCACCATTTCCCAAGTACTTAAGGCTCGTAACGTACAACAATCCTTAACCTTTATTAGGTGTTTTGAAAGTGTTTTGAGATGAGAAGAGAAAGACACTCTAGAGGGAGACTAAGACTCAACCTAGTGTTCTCATACAAAGTGCACCTATGATTAGGATAAAAGGGAATGCTACCTAATGTTATCATGCATGGGTTTAAGCCTATGGTCTATCATAATCTCAAGAGATTATAGATCCTAAGGGAACATGGCAAAGAAGAAAGAAGAAGAAGAAGAAGGAAGCATGAAATAAGAAAGATGCAAGTATGCAAACATGTAATGCGCAATTAGAATGAAAGTGGGGGAGGAAAATAGTGCGGGGTAGTAGCCTCCACAAGCACATCTCAACCTCAAGCATGCATGTGAGAGATTCAAAGAAGAAGGGAGAAATAATGCACACAAAAGAGATCAAACAAGTGCACAAAAATGGGATGAAATGGGAGAAAATGAATCCTACAACCATTTGTCATCAACCACAAGCCCTAAGGAAAACCAAAAAGAAAGGGAAGAAACCATGATCAAATGAGAGAATGGAAGGAAATGTGATAACAACAAGGAACTCTCATGGGCAACTCAACCATAAGCTATCTCAAGGATCATGCAAGAACACAACAAAGGAGTCCTCAAAGAATCACCATTTAGGATATGCTTCAAATACCTCCAAAAGAGGGACTAAGCCATCTCAAATGGGATTCTAAAGTCATAGGACAGAAGCTAAGATGAGAGGAGAAGGTTCACAAAGCCAAGGATTAATCAAACAAAGAGGAATGCAAGAATAGGCAAGGCAAAAGACCTAGGTCTTAAGCACATTCAACACTTGAACTTCAAGTGGAAAGCCTAAAAAGAAATGAAAATCTCAACAAGCAATGAAAAAGTTTATGACCTAAAAATGAGCATTCAAATACCTCAACATGTTAGAAGTATGAATCAACAAGAATTGAGAGCTCAATGTATCCACAAGTATCATTTCCAAAGCAAACTAGGTCAAGTACTTGTATGAACCTCCCTTAGAAGTACCTTGACTTGCAAGTCACCTCAAAATTAGGAAAAAGGCTCAAAAATAGCCAAATAAAATCATCAATAGACATCAAAGAGTTGGCAACCAGAGGCCAAAATATCACAACCAAAGTCATCTCATATCATCATCAAAGAATTTGATTCACAAGGATGCACCAATTTGAGAGAGGGTTGTCGAGGGTCAAACAAAAGGCAATCAAAGTCAAACCAAAATGACTTAAACCAGAGGCAAAATGGTCCTTAAAAATCATTCAACTTATTATTGAAATGAGGACTGATTTTCATTCATTGGATCAAAGGATTGAATCAAGAACACAGCATGAACAAGAAAGCACAATTAAAAGATCAAATAAAAAAACTTCCAAGCATTAATTCCATTTTTAATTGAAAAATAAAAGGAAAATAAAAATAAAAAAAAATCAAAAATTATTTAACATCTCAGAGTATCCTAAAAATATTTTTGGGGAATTTTATAATGCTTGGAGGTATTTTTAAATAATCAAAATCAAAACAGCATAAAATGAAAAAAAGAAAATAAAAGAAATAAGAGAGGCGTGGCAAATAGCAAGGATTTTCAGGCAAAATCAATGGGCCACCTGTAACACCCATTTTAATTATTTAGTCTTTTTGGTGTTATTCTATTTTTGGTGTGTCCTTATGTGGGGGTGTGTCTGAGCGCGTTGATGGGTGTCCTTAATTTATAGGGATTATTTAATAAGCTATAGAGTTTAATATTAAGATAATATAATTAATAATGATGATAATTTAATTATTATTATTATTATTATTATTATTATTATTATTATTATTATTATTGTTATTATTATTTGTATTATTTGTGGATGGGATAAGTGAAATAAGGATTTAGAAATATAAGAAGGGTTTTGGGGTAAAGAGGAGGAGAGAACACGATAAATCAATTTTAGAGAAAAATTGAGAAGGAAGAACAAGGAAGGAGAGAAGCAAGGCTAGGGCTACCCATTCTTCAGAGTTCTTTAACAATCTGAGCAATTAATTAAGGTAAGGGGGGAAAATTGATTGGGATTGGTATTTTACATGAATTGGGTAGAGGGGATTCCTTAACCCCATAGGGATTTGATGAACAAGATGAGTATATTGATATGTTTATGATTGTTGCTGTTATGATGAATTTGTGCATATATTGTTGTGATTTTGGTGAGTTTCTGCGTAACGTAGCAGAGTTGTGATTTTGGTGGGGTTCTGTGTAACTTCTGTGGTTTTGGTAATGACCATGACTTTTGATTCTGGAGAGAAAGTTTGAGGAACAATTGATTAGAGTTGTGTATAATAGTTGTAGTAATAATAGGTAGAAGATGAATGAAGAATGATAAGCTTGGAATTAATCAAAGTGACATTTTGGACAGTGAGGGTTTTGAGTATCGCAGACGCTCGCTAGCAGGTTCGCTAGGTGAGCAGGGTAGCGAGCATTCGCTAGGGACTCGCTAAGCGAGCTAGGTAGCGAACACTTCTAGTAGCCACTGTCTGTCTTTGCTAGCATATTTGCTAGGCGAGCAGGTAGCGAACGTTCGCTAGAGCCTCGCTAAGCGAGCAGGGTGGCGAGCGTGACAGCATTGTCTGATTTTTGTGGTTTCCAACCAATGATGATGTTTGGTAGGATCCCTTTGGTCATGATGGGTATAGAGATGATGTTTGGTGGTGAAGAATGTATACTGGGTGTTAGAATATGAATTCCCATGATATTTGATTTAATTGATATGATTAGTTGGTGTTATATATATATATGTGTGTATATATATATATATATATATATATATATATATATATATATATATATATATATATATATATATATATATATATATATATATATATATATATATATATATATATATATATATATATATATATATATATATATATATATATATATATATATATATATATATATATATATATATATATATATATATATATATATATATATATATATATATATATATATATATATATATATATATATATATATATATATATATATATATATATATATATATATATATATATATATATATATATATATACGAGGAATGGTGATGTGATCAGGAGGATCGTGTGCACCTAGTGTTCTTGAATTTATTGGTTGTGTATGGTGATGTGATCAGTAGGATCGAGTGGACTTAGTGTGTTTGAGTTATTTGTTGTGCATTTGGTGTTATGCATATCATGATGTTATGGTTGGATGAAATTGTTGCTCAGGAGGAGTGTATGTGATTCATCCGTACTCCTTTGTGGAGAATGGTGGGGATAGATCATTACCAAGGAGGGGTGTATGTGATCTATCAGGGGTTCGATTGAATGAACCAATGAGTCGGTACCGCATGCATGGTGTTGAGTTGCATATTTGCATTATTGTATGTTGTGTTTGATGCTGGACAATAGGTCGTGGTTGGTGCGTGTTGGGTGATATTTTATATGATTTCTACCTTTATTTCATGTATCTTATTACCGATAATTTTCATCATGTTTTCTCACCCCTTTGTTGTTGTTGTGGTGGTCTGTGCTTCTTCGGAGGTACATATAATCCAGGTACTTAACTAGCTTGGATAGTGGTGTGCGAGTCGAGTCTTAGGATGTTCTGATACGTAGCACGGGACTTGGGTGTTTATTTGTTTTATGTTGAACTTGCTTTACTCCTGTGACGTATCATGTTTGGTGAACTTATTGATGAATAATTTTTTGTAAATTGGGCGGATGGCCGAGAATATTGGATTAATGATTATTCCGCTGTTTATTTTGAAAACCAACTGATGAAGATTTATGTTGAACTCTTTGATGTGATATCCCACTGGTGGAGGGAAACTCTGATGTTTATTTGAAATAATTGTTTTTTATTAAAATTTTGGAAAGTGGGGTGTTACAATTGGTATCAGAGTAGGTCGGTTCGTCTGGCCAGTGTAGTAGTTGAGTCTGTCCTTAGGATAGAGATCGTATACCTTTTAACCTGGTGTTGTTATTGTTAAGCAGTATGGCAAGAAGGAATGATGCTGCTTTGGCTGCTGCTATGGAAGCGATGATGCAGGTGGTTGCTAATCAGAACCAAGCTGCGGGTGCGGAATTCGGAGATTTGACACAGTTTCGGAGTAACAAGCCACCGACGTTTGAAGGAGGAATTTCGGACCCTGAAGCTGCACAGAAGTGGCTGAAGGCAATTGAGAAAATTTTCAGAACAATGGGTTGTAATGATGAGCAAAAAGTGAAGTTTGGTACTCACATGCTTGAAGGTGAAGCTGAGGCTTGGTAGGACAAAAGTCGCCAGAGATTGGAGACTGCAGGAACTGCAATTACTTGGGATGTGGTTCGAACTGGTTTTCTGGAAAAGTATTTCCCGAAAGATATACGAAGTGCTAAGGAGATAGAGTTTCTAGAGCTGAAGCAGGGTAATTTGACTGTAACAGAGTATGCTGCTAAGTTTGAAGAGCTGGTGCAGTATTTTCCTCATTACAATACTGAGGTGACAATGACTTCCAAGTGTTTGAAGTTTGAAAATGGGCTGCGTCCGAAAGTCAAGCTGGGGATCACTTGTCAGAAGATCAGGAATTATCCGGAGCTGGTAAGCAGAAGCAGGATTTATGATAATGATAATCGGGTCAGGATTGCACATTATAAGGCTCTGAATGACCATAAAGGTAAGCAGAGATTTAGTGGTACTCCTTACAGTGTTCCTTCTGATAAGGGGAAACATAAGGTTGCTACTGATAAGAAGTCCAGAGAAGGGAAAACATCTGCTGATTTGAAATTTTTTCGGTACGGTGGCACGGGTCATCGTGCTAATGAGTGTCCTAATGAGGTGAAGAAGTGTTTCAAGTGTGGCAAGCCATGCCATGTGATAGAGGATTGCAGGGCCACTATGCCTACCTGTTATAACTGTGGTGAAAAAGGTCATATCAGTATGCATTGCGAGAAGCCGAAGAAGTCTCAGGCGTCTCAGGCTAGCAGTAAGGTATTTGTTGTGGTAGGAACTCAATCAGCCAGCGAGGAGCGTTCCATCAAAGTTACTTTTTTCATCAATAATATTCCTTTGACTGCTATGATTGACACGGGTTCAACCCACTCGTTCATTTCTGTTGAGTGTGTGAAGAGAGTAGAATTGGTGTTGTCTACTCTTGAGCGACGGATGACTATTGAAACTCCCTCTATTGGTTCAGTGACTACTTCTTTGGTGTGTTTGAAGTGTCCACTGACTATTTTCGGTAGAGACTTTGGGGTAGATCTAATTTGTCTTCCACTTGGTAATTTGGATGTTATTCTGGGTATGAACTGGTTGGAGTTCAACCGATTCTACATCGATTGTTTTCGAAAGGTGTTGTTGTTCCTTACTCCAAAATAGGAAGCATTGGCAGATTTCTTGTCTAATAAGGAATTGAGGACCTTGTTGGAGGACGAAGCTAAAGTGTTTGCTTTATTTGCATCATTATCTGTTGACAGCAAGACGTCAATGAAAGAGTTGGCGGTGGTGAATGAATTTCCGGAAGTGTTCACTGATGATATTACAGAATTACCTCAGACAAGAGAAGTTGAATTTAGCATTGATCTTGTTCCTGGTACGAGGCCTATATCTATGGCGCCGTACAGGATGTCGACAGTGGAATTGGCTGAATTGAAATCTCAGATTGGAGAATTGTTGGATAGAAAGTTTATCAGACCGAGTGTATAGCCGTGGGGAGCTCCAGTGCTGTTGGTAAAGAAGAAGGATGGTAGTATGCGTTTGTGCATCGATTACCGTCAGTTGAATAAAGTGACCATTAAGAATAAATATCCTCTTCCAAGGATTGATGATTTGATGGATCAATTGGTGGGAGCTTGTGTGTTCAGCAAAATTGACTTGAGGTTGGGTTACCATCAGATTAGAGTGAAAGAAGGTGATATTCAGAAGACGGCATTTAGAACCAGATATGGACATTACGAATATGCTGTAATGCCTTTTAGAGTGACTAATGCGCCAGGAGTATTTATGGAGTATATGAACCAAATCTTCCATTCTTATTTGGATCAGTTTATTGTTGTGTTTATTGACGATATACTGATTTATTCTAAGTCTGATGAAGAGCATGCAGGACATTTGAGAATTGCTTTGCAGGTGTTGAAAGATAATAAGTTGTTTGCTAAACTATCGAAGTGTGAGTTCTGGTTGAAGAAATTGAGTTTCTTGGGGCATGTAATATTCGGTGATGGTGTAGCGGTGGACCCATTGAAAGTGAGTGCAGTGTTGCAGTGGGAACCGCCGAAGAAAGCGACGAAGATTAGAAGCTTTTTGGGTTTCGCAGGATATTACCGAAGGTTTATTGAGGGGTTTTCTAATTTGGCGTTGCCATTGACTCAGTTGACGAGAAAGGATCAAGTTTTTGTGTGGGATGCTGCTTGCGAAGAAAGCTTTGAAGAACTGAAGAAGAAGTTGACTACGACATCGGTGTTAGTGTTGCCGACTCCGAGTGAACCTTTTGTGGTGTACTGTGATGCGTCTAAGATGGAATTAGGCGGAGATTTATGCAGAATAGTAAGGTGGTGGCATATGCTTCGCGGAAATTGAGGGTAAATGAAAGGAATTACCCTACTCATGAACCTGAATTGGCTGCGATAGTTTTCGTGTTAAAGATCTGGAGGCACTATTTGTATGGTTCGAGATTTGAGGTGTTCAGTGATCATAAAAGTCTGAAATATCTGTTCGATCAGAAGGAGCTAAATATGAGACAGAGAAGATGGTTGGAATTCTTGAAGGATTACGATTTTAGTTTGATTTATCATCCAGGAAAGGCGAATGTAGTAGTCGATGCTTTGAGCAGAAAAATGATTCATATGTCGGTTTTGATGGTGAAGGAAATGGAACTAATTGAGCAGTTCAGAGATTTGAGCATGGTTTGTGAGACAACGGCAGATGGTGTGATGTTGGGCAAGTTGCAAGTGAACAACGATTTCTTGGATATAATTAGAGAAAACCAAAAGCTAGACGTGAAGTTAGTGGATTTGATGCCTGGAATAGGAAGTGACTCCGATAGTGATTTTGAGTTGGATAGTACAGGTGTGTTGAGATTCAGAGGCAGGATTTGTGTGGCGGATAATGATGAACTGAAAAAGTCAATTCTGAGTGAAGGACATCGTAGTAGTTTGAGTATCCATCCGGGAGCTACGAAGATGTACCACGATTTAAAGAAGTTATTTTGGTGGTTCGGTATGAAAAGGGATATAGCTCAATTTGTTTACGCCTGTTTGATATGTCAGAAGTCGAAAGTGAAACATCAGAGACCTTCTGGATTTATGCAACCCTTGGAAGTTCCGGTTTGGAAATGGGATTGTATAACCTTGGATTTTGTTACGGGTTTGCTGAATACGGCGAGAGGATTTGATGCTATTTGGGTAATTGTGGATCGACTTACGAAGTCTGCACATTTTGTGCCGATTAATATCAGCTTTTTGTTGGTGAAGGAGTATCGTGTCGGATAGAGATCCGAGGTTTACTTCAGAATTTTGGAGGAGTTTACAGGAAGCTTTGAGGACTATTCAGCTTACCATCCGCAAACCAATGGTCAGTCAGAGAGGACTATTCAGTCGCTGGAGGATTTGCTAAGAGCTTGTGTGTTGGAAAAGGGTGGTGCGTGGGATACTCATTTACCGTTGATCGAGTTCACGTACAACAACAGTTACCATTCTCGTATCGGGATGGCGCTGTTTGAAGCTTTATATGGTAGAAGATGCAGAACTCCTTTGTGTTGGTATGAAACAGGTGAAAATGTGGTATTGGGACCAGAAATTGTGCAGCAAACTACTGACACCATTCAGATGATTCGTGAGAGAATGAAAGTGTCTCAGAGTAGGCAGAAAAGTTATCATGATAACCGAATTTATAGGGATTATTTAATAAGCTATAGAGTAGGCAGAAAAGTTATTTAATGAAAGCGTCTCAGAGTAGGCAGAAAAGTTATCATGATAACCGAATTTATAGAGAATGAAAGGGTTTCAGATGATTGGTGTTATTCTATTTTTGGTGTGTCTTTATGTGGGGGGGTGTCTGAGCGCGTTGATGGGTGTCCTTGATTTATAGGGATTATTTAATAAGCTATAGAGTTTAATATTAAGATAATATAATTAATAATGATGATAATTTAATTATTATTATTATTATTATTATTATTATTATTAATATTATTATTGTTATTATTATTTGTATTATTAGTGGATGGAATAAGTGAAATAAGGATTTAGAAATATAAGAAGGGTTTTGGGGTAAAGAGGAGGAGAGAACACGATAAATCAGTTTTAGAGAAAAATTGAGAAGGAAGAACAAGGAAGGAGAGAAGCAAGGCTAGGGCTACCCATTCTTCAAAGTTCTTCAATAATCTGAGCAATTAATCGAGGTAAAGGGGGAGAAACTGATTGGGATTGGTATTTTACATGAATTGGGTAGAGGGGATTCCTTAACCCCATAGGGATTTGATGAACAATATGTTTATGATTGTTGTTGTTATGATGAATTTGTGCATATATTGTTGTGATTTTGGTGAGTTTCTGTGTAACGTAACAATGTTGTGATTTTGGTGGGGTTCTGTGTAACTTCTATGGTTTTGGTAATGACCGTGAGTTTTGATTCTGGAGAGAAAGTTTGAGGAACAATTGATTAGAGTTGTGTATAATAGTTGTAGTAATAATAGGTAGAAGATGAATGAAGAATGATAAGCTTGGAATTAATCAAAGTGACATTTTGGACAGTGAGGGTTTTGAGTATCGCGGACGCTCGCTAGCAGGTTTGCTAGGCGAGCAGGGTAGCGAGCATTCGCTAGGGACTCGCTAAGCGAGCTAGGTAGCAAACACTTCCAGTAGCCACTGTCTGCCTTCGCTAGCATATTCGCTAGGCGAGCAGGTAGCGAACGTTCGCTAGAGCCTCGCTAAGCGAGCAGGGTGGCGAGCGTGACAACATTGTCTGATTTTTGTGGTTTCTGACCAATTCCGATGTTTGATAGGATCCCTTTGGTCATGATGGGTATAGAGATGATGTTTGGTGGTGAAGAGTGTATACTGGGTGTTAGAATATGAATTCCCATGATATTTGATTTAATTGATATGATTAATTGGTGTTATATATATATATATATATATATATATATATATATATATATATATATATATATATATATATATATATATATATATATATATATATATATATATATATATATATATATATATATATATATATATATATATATATATATATATATATATATATATATATATATATATATATATATATATATATATATATATATATATATATATATATATATATATATATATATATATATATATATATATATATATATATATATATATATATATATATATATATATATATATATATATATATATATATATATATATATATATATATATATATATATATATATATATATATATATATATATATATATATATATATATATATATATATATATATATATATATATATATATATATATATATATATATATATATATATATATATATATGGTGATGTGATCAGGAGGATCGTGTGCACCTAGTGTGCTTGAATTTATTGGTTGTGTATGGTGATGTGATCAGTAGGATCGTGTGGACTTAGTGTGTTTGAGTTATTTGTTGTGCATTTGGTGTCGTGCATATCATGATGTTATGGTGGGATGAAATCGTTGCTCAGGAGGAGTGTATGTGATTCATCCGTAGTCCTTTATGGAGAATGGTGGGGATAGATCATTGCCAAGGAGGGGTGTATGTGATATATCCGGGGTTCGATTGAATGAACCAGTGAGTCGGTACCGCATGCATGGTGTTGAGTTGCATATTTGCATTATTGTAAGTTATGTTTGATGTTGGACAGTAGGTCGTGGTTGGTGCGTGTTGGGTGATGTTTTATATGATTGCTACATTTATTTCATGTATCTTATTACGAATAATTTTCATCATGTTTTCTCACCCATTTGTTGTTGTTATGGTCTGTGCTTCTTCGGAGGTACAAATAATCCAAGTACTTAGCATGCTTGGATAGTGGTGTGCGAGTCGAGTCTTAGGATGCTCTGATACGTAGCACGGGACTGAGGTGTTTATTTGTTTTATGTTGAATTTGCTTTACTCCTGTGATGTATCATGTTTGGTGAACTTATTAATGAATAATTTTATGTAAATTGGGCGGATGGCCGAGAATATTGGATTAATGGTTATTCCGCTGTTTATTTTGAAAACCAACTGATGAAGATTTATGTTGAACTATTTGATGTGATATCCCACTGGTGGGGGGAAACTCTGATGTTTATTTGAAATAATTGTATTTTATTTAAATTTTGGAAAGTGGGGTGTTACACCACCAACGAGAGGGGCTGTAAACAGCATGTTTGGCCCAAACCACACAACTCAGAACCCAATACCTAAACACAGCGTACCACTTAATGATGTGGCAGTCAACAAGCCACCTACGGTGGTCAGATCCCATCTACATCGTTGATCAAGCTCAGGTCAAAAGTTCAATTGAACACATGGCAGTCCACGTGAGCCAAACGGAAAGAAAACCAGATGCCGGTGCACTGTGCTCTGGTCATCTTCTCCGGTCACACCACCGGAGTTGATTATCCAAAACTTCATCAAATCCCGTGAAATCTTATACCAAATTAAAGCTCGTGTTATGTAAATCATGGATCTAGGTTTAGTTTTCATTTATCACTCAAGAATAAAGAGATACGAACGAATGAAAATTCAAGTATCAAACTGAAATTATCACAAACATCATCCTAACCTATCCAGAATTTGCCTACACATGTAGGACTTCAGTCTACAACATAAATGGCATGGAATTGACGCATATTGAGTGAGAAATCTTGAATTGAGGATTACCTAATGGAGCCTCTCCGTTGGAGCTTCACACTTGCTTGAGCTTGATCAAAACTATCCAGATCCACTCAAGGAAGTTCAAAGAAGAGAATGTTTGTATTGATTTGCTCTGAAACTGCTTCAATTCCAATTCATGATTTTGAAAATGCTCTTCACTTTTCAAACTTCAATTATGCTCCTCTCCCACTAAAATACTTGAATGAAGCTTCAATCTTTATCTGAAGCTTTTATATTATGGATAAGAAATGATTTGGAGGCCCAATTTGGCCTGGTTATAGTGTAATGCAAAAATGCCCAAAGTGAAAATGGAAGCTTCATACACACGTGAAAAATGGCTCCAATTCCCTTGTTTTTGATTCAAACCAGTTGTTGGGATTGTGTTTTGATCATGTGGACTGAAATTCTCCCTTGATTTGATTTAATGGTGGAGATTGAATGTGTAACTTACAATTGAAGTAACATGAAATTACATGAGTTCTAGCTTGCATAACTCAAATCCAATTTTTGCATTCTACTTAGTGTGATATTGTGACTCAAAATATGCACAAACATGGTATGAAATGATTCCAAAACCAAATCAATTTAAATCATGACCTTAAATCCAAATTTCACTTGGTTTTCTTCACCAATTTCGAAATCTTTTGCCAAATTCATGACAATTTGGTGTTCCATGATGGAATTGAGACCATTTGGAGTAACTTTCATGTTGGAAAAAGTTTCATTTGAAGTGCATAAGATCATGAAATGGGCCTATAATGAAAATGACCTATAATCTCACTTTCCCAAAATACCCCTGCCTTGCAAGCTTCATAACTTGAGTTCTACACATGAGATGAAGGACTTCTAGGACTTTTTTTGGATAGCTAGGATCGTGAGGAACAACTTTCATGTTAATCAAAAGTTGAGTAGAAACATGATTCTAAGTCAAAAGTGCCTTGGAAGTTGGTTGACTTTTGTTGACTGAAAATACATTCATCTAAGGACCCATAACTTGTCAGCATCATAACTTGAGTTCTAGAAACCCAATGAATGAGTTCTAGTACTCAAAAGAAAGCTAAGAACATGCTCTACAAGTATCATGTTTATGTAAAAGTGAGATGAAACTTCTATCTTGAAGTATGTGGTCTTGAAGTTAGGCACTAAACAGGGGATTTTACACTGACAAACCTCTAAAACCCTAATTTTGTAACTTCTCATGCTCTTGATTCTTCTTGATTTGATCTTGAAATAACATGTTAGATGCCTCAACACAACTTTACATGACTCCAAGGACTTAGAACTAAGTCTTAATCTCCTTCAAATCCTCAGTGGATCTTGCACTAGGCAGATGAAACCCTAGATGTATAATCCTTTGACTGTAACCTCTTGCACATGATATAACAACTTGCATAAGCTTCACAATGGCTCTCAAAGCACTCAATGAGCTCTTCAACACCTCATATCCACATCCATGAACTTGTAATCCTCTGATGATCTTCAATTGGCCTCCAAGATAGGAGATACGCAATACACATCCATTTACTTTCTCAAAGAGCTCTGACCAGCTTCTAATGACTTGATGAACACTCATGCTTGCTTGGAACCCTTGACAAACCTCCTCTTGCTATGAACACCTCTTGATCCCCTGCAAATGAACAATGATATGCATATGCAAATGCTAGAACAATGCAGTGAAAACATAAGCCAAGTAAAGAAAAGGTTGGGCAAATTTTGGGGTACAACAGTTGCCCCTATTCAAGCGACTTGGACCTGAATGCGTGAAAAGCAGATGGCTTGCAAACAATCAACATAAAAGACGGTTGAATACCAAAGAACCCGGATATTTTCCAACTACAAAAATAAACTGCAAACTATGATTGGGGACGATTGTAACACCCCACTTCCCAAATTCAAATAAAATGCGATTAATTCAAATAAACATCAAAGTTTCTTCCACCAAGTGGGATATCACATCAAATTATTCCTCATATTTCCTTATCAAAAAGGTTTTCAAAATAAAACAGCGGAAAAATATTCATTAGTTCAACATTCACGGCCACCTGCCCAATTACATGAAACAGTCCTTAATAAAATTCATCCACATGATACGTCACAGGAAAATAAAACAAGTTCAACATGAAAATAAATAACGCCCAAGTCTCGTGCTACGTATCAGAGCATCCTAAGACTCGACTCGCACACCACTATCCAAGTTAGCTAAGTACCTGGATTATCTGTACTTCCGAAGAAGCACAGACCACAACAACAACAAAGGGGTGAGAAAACATGATCAAAATTATCGATAATTACATACATGAAAATACAGGCAGTAATCACATAGATATCACCCAACCTACACCTATCACGACCAACTGTCCAAACATCAAACACAATGTATAATAATGCAATAATGCAACTCAACACCATGCATGCGGTACCGACTCATTGGTTCATTCAATCAAACCCCGGATAGATCACATACACCCCTCCTTGGCAATGATCTATCCCTCACCATTCTCCACAAAGGAGTACAGATGAATCACATACACTCCTCCTGAGCAATGATTCATCCCACCAAAACACCATGATATGCACGACACCAAATGCACAACAATAATATAAGCACACTAAGTGCACACGATCCTCCTGATCACATCATCATACATCATACAAACATATTATTCACCAACTAATTAATTTAGTTAAAATCACATGATCCTCCTGATCACATCATCATACATTATATATACATATACACCCCAATCCATTATTTTAATTAAATTCACACGATCCCCCTGATCACCTCACCATACCTCATACACATCTCACACATCAATTTAATTATTTCAATTAAATTCAATACTACATAATTTCACCTATTAATCACCAAGTATATACTCTTCACCACTAAATACCACATTTGTACCTGTCCCATCCCAAGGGATCCTACCAAACGAATCATAATGCAATACAACACAAAATCGCATTCTGTCACGCTCGCTGGCTCATTCGCTTAGCGAAGCCCTGGTGAACGCTCGCTAGCTGCTCGCCTAGAGAACTCCCTAGTGAAGGCAGACAGTGGCTACTGGAAGCCTTCGCTACCCATCTCGCCTAACGAAGCCCTAGCGAACACTCGCTACTAGCTCGCCTAGCGAACTACCTAGCGAATCGCTCGTTAGCTACTCGCTTAGCGAGTTCTGCGATCTCTCAAAACCCTCACAGTCCAGAACTATTATCTTGCTCAAATTCAAGCCTATCACTCTACTTCTATCTTCAGTCCTATCAATACCATAACCAATAAACACTAATCTATCATTTTCTATCAATTTTAACTCCAGAACCCACACCTATGTTCATCATCAGAACTACAGAAGTTACTCAGAACTTCACCACTCTCACAACAACACGTACCCAAAGTCATCAATGGCAGCCATGATCATAAACACATCAATGTACATACAATTCATCATACCAACAACAATAATCATCAACATTTCAATATATCATTCATATTCACCAAATTCTTACGGGGTTAAGGAATCCCCTCTAACCTGTTTATGCAATTTACCAATCTTAACCTGTTTCTCCCCCCTTACCTCGATTAATGCTCCGATTGACGAAGAACCTTCACCTGTTTCTCCCCCCTTACCTCGATTAATGCTCCGATTGACGAAGAACCTTCAAGAATCGTTAGCCCTAGCCTTCTTCCCTTCTTCCTCTTATTCTTCCCTCTTACTTTGTTCTAAAACTGATTTTTATCGTGTTCTCTCTTTCTTCTCTCCAAAACTCCCTAATACCTCTTTAACTTCTTATTTTATTTATTTAATCCAATAATAATAATAATAATAATAATAATAGTAATAATAATAATAATAATAATAATAATAATAATAATAATAATATTACCATTATTTATTATATTACCACCAATATTACTCATATTTTATTAATATCAAATTATGTACTTATTAAACAATCCCCATAACTTAAGGGTACCCACCACTCACTCAGACACACCCCCACACTAGGACACACCAAATAAATAACACCAAAAAGACTAAATAATTAAAATGGGTGTTACAACTCTCCCCCACTTTAACTATTTTTGTCCTCGAAAATTACCTGTTGGGAACACTTCCGGGTATCCTTCCTGCATCCTGCTTTCCAATTCCCAGGTCACACTGCCTCCTGCAACACTCATTCCCTCGGAGTTGTTTCACCTTACGATCCTCGATCCTCAACGACATCGTCTCAACAGTAAGATTCTCCCGGACTTGAACTTCATCTCTCAGGATCACATGAGATGGATCCGAGACATACTTTCGATGTTGCGACACATGAAACACGTCATGCAAATTCGATAGCTCAGTCGACAACGCCACCCTATAAGCTACAGCACCAATTCTCTGCAAAATCTGATACGGTCCAATAAACTTAGGATCTAGCTTCTTGGACTTCAACGCACGACCCACACTGGTCACGGGTTAACTCTTAGGAACACGTTATCACCTTGACTGAATTCCAGCTCTTTTCTTCGGTTATCATGATAACTTTTCTGCCTACTCTGAGACGCTTTTATTTTCTCACGAATCATCTGAATTGTCTCAGTAGTTTGCTGTACAATTTCTGGTCCCAATACCACATTCTCACCTGTTTCATACCAACACAGAGGAGTTCTACATCTCCTACCATATAAAGCTTCAAACAGCGCCATTCCGATACTAGAATGGTAACTGTTGTTGTACGTGAACTCGATCAACGATAAATGAGTATCCCACGTACCACCCTTTTCCAACACACAAGCTCTCAGCAAATCCTCCAGCGACTGAATAGTCCTCTCTGACTGACCATCAGTTTGCGGATGATAAGATGAGCTCAACTTCAATTTAGTACCCAAAGCTTCCTGCAAACTCTTCCAAAATTCTGAAGTAAACCTTAGATCTCTATCCGATACTATACTCGATGGAACACCATGCAGCTTCACAATTACCCGGATATAAATCTCTGCCAGCTTCACCAACGGAAAATTGATATTAATCGGTACAAAATGTGCAGGCTTCATAAGTCGATCCACAATTACCCAAATAGTATCAAATCTTCTTGCCGTATTCGGCAAACCCGTAACAAAATCCATAGTTATACAATCTCATTTCTAAACCGGAACTTCTAGCGGTTTCATTAATCCAAAAGGTCTCTGATGCTCTACCTTCGACTTCTGGCATGTCAAACAGGCATAAAGAAATTGAGTTATATCTCTCTTCATACCTGACCACCAAAATAACTTCCTTAAATCATGGTACATCTTCGTAGCTCCCGGATGGATACTCAAACTACTACGATGTCCTTCACTCAGAATTGACTTTTTCAATTCCTCATTATCCGGTACGCAAATTCTGCCTCGGAATCTCAACACACCTGCACTATCCAACTTAAAATAATTATCGGAGTCACTTCTCACTCCAGGCATCAAATCCACTAACTTCACATCTAGCTTTTGGTTTTCCTTAATCAAATCCAAGAAATCATTATTCACCTGCAACTTGCCTAACATCACACCATCGGCCGTAGTCTCACAAACCATGCTCAAATCTTTGAACTGCTCAATTAGTTCCATCTCTTTCACCATTAAAGCCGACATATGCATCCTTTTCCTACTCAAGGCATCTGGCACCTCATTTGCCTTTCCTGTATGATAACTCAAGCTGAAATCATAATATTTCAAGAATTCCAACCACCTTCTCTGCCTCATATTTAGCTCTTTTTGATCGAACAGATATTTCAGACTCTTATGGTCACTGAATACTTCAAATCTCGACCCATACAAATAGTGCCTCCAGATCTTTAACACGAAAACTACCGCAGCCAATTCGAGATCATGAGTAGGGTAATTCCTTTCATGCACCCTCAGTTGCCGTGAAGCATACGCCACCACTTTACCATTCTGCATAAGGACTTTGCCTAACCCCATCTTAGATGCATCATAGTACACCATAAAAGGTTCACTCGGAGTTGGCAACACTAACACCGGTGTCGTAGTCAACTTCTTTTTCAGTTCCTCAAAGCTTTCTTCACAAGCAGCATCCCACACAAAAACTTGGTTCTTTCTCGTCAACTGCATCAATGGCAACGCCAAATTAGAGAACACTTCAATAAATCTTCGGTAATACCCTGCCAAACACAAAAAGCTTCTAACTTCTGTCGCTGTCTTTGGCGGTTCCCACTGCAACACTGCACTCACTTTCGAGGGGTCTACCGCTATACCATCACCAGAGATTACATGCCCCAAGAAACTTACTATCTTCAACCAGAACTCACACTTTGATAGTTTGGCAAACATCTTATTATCTTTCAGCACCTGCAAAGCAATTCTCAAATGTCATGCATGCTCTTCCTCAGACTTAGAATAAATCAATATGTCGTCAATAAATACAACAATGAACTGATCCAAATAAGAATGGAAAATTCGGTTCATATACTCCATAAACACTCCCGGCGCATTAGACACTCCAAAAGGCATCACAACATACTCATAATGTCCATATCTGGTTTTAAACGCCGTCTTCTGAATATCACCTTCTTTTACTCTGATCTGGTGATAACCCGACCTCAAATTAATTTTACTGAAAACACAAGCTCTTACCAGTTGATCCATCAAATCATCAATCCTTTGGAGAGGATATTTATTCTTAATGGTCACTTTATTCAACTGACGTTAATCGATGCACAGACGCATGCTGCCATCATTCTTCTTAAGCAACAACACGGGAGCTCTCCACGGTGACACACTCGGTCTGATAAACTTTTTATCCAACAAGTCCCCAACCTGAGATTTTAACTCAGCCAATTCCACTTCCGACATCCTGTACGGCGCCATAGATATAGGTCTCGTACCAGGAACAAGATCAATACTAAATTCAACTTCTCTCGTCGGAGGTAACTCGGTAATATCATCAGGGAACACTTCGGGAAATTCATTCACCACTGCCAACTCTTTCATTGACGTCTTGCTGTCAATAGATAATGATGCAAATAAAGCAAACATTTCAGCTTCGTCCTCCAACAAGGTCCTCAATTCCTTATTAGACAAAGAATTCGCCAATGCTTCCTCCTCTGGAGTAAGTAACAACAACACCTTTCGAAAATAATCGATGTAGACTCGGTTGAACTCCAACCAGTTCATACCTAGAATAACATCCAAATTACCAAGTGGTAGACAAATCAGATCCACTCCAAAGTCTCTACCGAGAATAGTCAGCGGACACTTCAAACACACCAAAGAAGTAGTCACTGAACCAATAGAGGGAGTTTCAATAGTCATCCATCGCTCAAGAGTAGACGGCACCAATCCGACTCTCTTCACACAATCAACAGAAATGAACGAGTGGGTTGCACCCGTATCAATCATAGCAGTCAAAGGGATATTATTGATAAAACAAGTACCTTTGATAGAACGCTCCTCACTGGCGTCTTGAGTTCCTACCACCGCAAACACTTTACCGCTGGCCTGAGACGCCTAGGACTTCTTCGGCTTCTCGCAATGCGTACTGATATGACCTTTCTCACCACAGTTATAACAGGTAGGCATATTGGCTCTGCAATCAGCTATCACATGGCCTGGCTTACCACACTTGAAGCACTTCTTCACCTCCTTAGGACAATCATTAGCACGATGACCCGCGCCACCGCACTGGAAACACTTCAAATCAGCAGATGATTTCCCCTCTCTGGGCTTCTTATCAGCAGCAGTCTTATGTTTTCCCTTATCAGCAGGAGCATTGTAAGGAGTACCACCAAATCTCTGTTTACCTTTGCAGTCATTCACAGCCTTATAATGTGCAATCCTGGCCCGGTTATCATTATCGTAAATTTTGCTTCTGCTTACCAGCTCAGGATAACTCCTGATCTTCTGACAAGCAATTCCCAACTTGATCTCCGGACGTAGCCCATTCTCAAACTTTAAACACTTGGAAGTCATTGCCAGTATTGTAATGAGGACAATACTGCACCAGCTCTTCAAATTTCGCAGCATACTCTGCCACTGTCAGATTACCCTGCTTCAGCTCCAGGAACTCGATCTCCTTAGCACTTCGTATGTCTTCCAAAAAATACTTCTCCAGAAAACCCTTTCGAACCACCTCCCAAGTAATCGCAGTTCCTGCAGTCTCCAATCTCTGGCGACTGTTGTCCCACCAAGCCTCAGCTTCCCCTTCCAACATGTGAGTATCAAACCTCACCTTTTGCTCATCACTACAGTCCATCATCCTGAAAATCTTCTCAATTGCCTTCAGCCACTTCAGTGCAGCTTCAGGATCCAAAATTCCTCCTTCAAACGTCGGTGGTTTGTTACTCCGAAATTGTGCCAAATCCCGGAATTGCGCACCCGCAGCTTGGTTCTGATTAGCAACCACCTGCGCCATTACTTGCATAGCAGCAGCCAACGCAGCATCATTCCTTCCTGCCATACTGCTCAACTATAACAACACCAGGTTAACAAGGCACACAATCTCTATCCTAAGGACATACTCAGACTTAACTACTACACTGGCCGGACGGACCGACTTGCTCTGATACCAATTGTAACACCCCACTTCCCAAATTCAAATAAAACGCGATTAATTCAAATAAACATCAGAGTTTCTTCCACCAAGTGGGATATCACATCAAATAATTCCTCATATTTCCTTATCAAAATGGTTTTTAAAATAAAACAACGGAAAAATATTCATTAGTTCAACATTCACGGCCACCTGCCCAATTACATGAAACAGTCCTTAATAAAATTCATCCACATGATACGTCACAGGAAAATAAAACAAGTTCAACATGAAAACAAATAACGCCCAAGTCCCGTGCTACGTATCAGAGCATCCTAAGACTCGACTCGCACACCACTATCCAAGTTAGCTAAGTACCTGGATTATTTGTACTTTCGAAGAAGCACAGACCACAACAACAACAAAGGGGTGAGAAAACATGATCAAAATTATCGGTAATTACATACATGAAAATACAGGCAGTAATCACATAGATATCACCCAACCTACACCTATCACGGCCTACTGTCCAAACATCAAACACAGCATATAATAATGCAATTATGCAACTTAACACCATGCATGCGTTACCGACTCATTGGTTCATTCAATCAAACCCCGAATAGATCACATACACCCCTCCTTGGCAATGATCTATCCCTCACCATTCTCCATAAAGGAGTACGGATGAATCACATACACTCCTCCTGAGCAACGATTCATCCCACCAAAACACCATGATATGCACGACACCAAATGCACAACAATAATATAAGCACACTAAGTGCACACGATCCTCCAGATCACATCATCATACATCATACAAACATATTATTCACCAATTAATTAATTTAGTTAAAATCACACGATCCTCCTGATCACATCATCATACATTATATATACATATACACCCCAATCCATTAGTTTAATTAAATTCACACGATCCCCCTGATCACCTCACCATACCTCATACACATATCACACATCAATTTAATTATTTCAATTAAATTCAATACTACAGAATTTCACCTATTAATCACCAAGTATATACTCTTCACCACTAAATACCACATTTGTACCTGTCCCATCCCAAGGGATCCTACCAAACAAATCACAGTGCAATACAACACAAAATCGCATTCTATCACGCTCGCTGGCTCATTCGCTTAGCGAAGCCCTGGTGAACGCTCGCTAGCTGCTCGCCTAGCGAACTCCTTAGTGAAGGCAGATAGTGACTACTGGAAGCCTTCGCTACCCATCTCGCCTAGCGATGCCCTAGCGAACACTCGCTACTAGCTCGCCTAGAGAACTACCTAGCGAATCGCTCGCTAGCTACTCGCTTAGCGAGTTCTGCGATCTCTCAAAACCCTCACAGTCCAGAACTGTTATCTTGCTCAAATTCAAGCCTATCACTCTACTTCTATCTTCAGTCCTATCAATACCACAACCAATAAACACTACTCTATCATTTTCTATCAATTTTAACTCCAGAACCCACACCTATGTTCATCATCAGAACTACAGAAGTTACTCAGAACTTCACCATTCTCACAACAACACGTACCCAAAGTCATCAATGGCAGCCATGATCATATACACATCAATGTACATATAATTCATCATACCAACAACAATAATCATCAACATTTCAATATATCATTCATATTCACCAAATTCCTACGGGGTTAAGGAATCCCCTCTACCATGTTCATGCAATTTACCAATCTTAACCTGTTTCTCCCCCTTACCTCGATTAATGCTTCGATTGACGAAGAACCTTCAAGAATCGTTAGCCCTAGCCTTCTTCCCTTCTTCCTCTTGTTCTTCCCTCTTACTTTGTTCTAAAACTGATTTTTATCGTGTTCTCTCTTTCTTCTCTCCAAAACTCCCTAATACCTCTTTAACTTCTTATTTTATTTATTTAATCCAATAATAATAATAATAATAATAATAATAATAATAATAATAGTAATAATAATATTACCATTATTTATTATATTACCACCAATATTACTCATATTTTATTAATATCAAATTCTGTACTTATTAAACAATCCCCATAACTTAAGGGTACCCACCACGCACTCATACACACCCCCACACTAGGACACACCAAACAAAATAACACCAAAAAGACTAAATAATTAAAATGGGTGTTACAAAGAGCATCTCCGGAAATAACTGAACCGATGGTTGCAACGTCGACACGCAGTCGGAAGAATCATCTGACATCGCCGCCAGACAACGACACTAAGTCGGAAAGATCATCTGACATCGCCGTCGGGCATCGATTTAGAAAAACATCTGACCTCGCCGTCAGGAAATAACACCAATTCTGAAAGAAGATATCTCTGACTTCACCGTCAGGCCTCGGCAATAGGCCGGTAAAACATCTGACATCGCCATCAGGTATCGACATAAAGCCGGAAAACCCATCTGACATCGCCGTCAGGTATTGACATCAAGTCGAAAGAAGCATCTGACATCGCCATCAGGCTTCGACGTCAAGTCGGTAAAAGCATCTGGTATCGCCGCCAGAACTATTGAACCCAATAAGCAATAAACCGATCGGCTCAACACACAGTTGAGAAGAAACATCTGACATCACCGCCAAACATCCGTTAAATAAAAATAGGTATCGAATCCGGATACAAGGACTTCTAACATCACCGCCAGGAGTTCGCTAAATAAAAGCGAGTAACAAATCTGAAAATCGGATCAACACAGAGCATCTAACATCGCCGCCAGGCATCTATTGAGTTGATGAAGACATCTGACATCACCGTCAGGAATACACATCTGACATCGCCGCCAAGAATCTGTAGGGATTAAAACATTTAACCTTGCCGTCAAGTATCCACACAGTTGATACACATCTGACATCGTCGTCAGGAATCTACGAAGTTGATGTACTTGACATTGCCGCCAGGCATCTGCAGGGGATAAAACATCTGACCTTGCCGTCAAGCATCCATGCAATTGAGAAACATCTGACATTGCCGTCAGGAATCTACGAAGTTGATACACCTGACATCGCCGCCAGGAATCTACAAAGTTGATGCACTTGACATCGCCGCCAGACCTCAGCAGGGGATAAAACATCTGACCTCGCCGTCAGGCACCCACGCAATTGAGAAACATCTGACATCACCGTCAGGAATCTACGAAGTTGATACACCTGACATCGCCGCTAGGAATCTGCATCAAGTCGAAAAACACATCTGACCTCGCCGTCAGGTATCTTGCTTGATAAAACACAAACACCAAATCCGAAGATAGAGACTTCTGACATCGCTGCTAGGAGTTCACTAAATAAAAGCGAGAAACGAACCCGAAGGTAAAGACATCTGACATCACCGCCAGACCTTCGCTAAATAAAAGCGAGAATCGAACCCGAAGGTAACGACATCTGACATCTCCGCCAGAACTTCGCTAAACAAAAGCGAGCCTCAAATCCTAAAGCAAGATCAACCGAAGATGATAAACCCATCTTGAGAATAATCCGCTGGGGAAGAGAGAAACTTAACCAAGCAACTTTGGCAGGGAGAAAGAGAGAAATTTAACCAAATAACTCTGCTTTGGGAGCGCAAAGAAATTTAACCAAGTTACTCTGCTGAGAAATTTAACCAAATCACTCGGTTGGCGATCCCACTGGGGAAAGAAGAGGAACTTAACCAAGTAACACTGTTGAGAAACACCTGATAAGATGAACACATCCCTCAAATATTGCACCATGGTCTGGACACCCTACGGGCTTATAACAACCGCTAAAGTCCGGTGACGCCGCTGGGGAAAGACGTAAGCCAGGGTCTGAATACCACGCGGGCTAATAGAAACTGCCATGGTCAGGATATCACTCGGGCAGAGATATCAGTCATCTGTCGGAAATACACCTTAAGACAAAGAAATAACCACCTGGCTTATGTTACACATGCATATGTTTGAAAATGGCGTAATGCTCCATACGAAATGGAAATGCTACGCGTTTGGAGGATGCTATGTAACGAATGCAGATGCAACAAAACTGAATCAGCAAAATAAATGCTGAGGAAAACCCAACTCCACCCTGCTGGGGAAAAGGTTAACCCATGCCAATCACATTTGGACTTAAACTGGGAAACGAACCTTGGACGGCTTCTCTACTGGGGAACAAAGTTCTTATGAAACAAGAAGTTCAAACTCAGCTGGGGATTCATAGCAAAGCCTGCTGAGGAAAATGCTCTGAACGGCCTTCCAGAATACAACTCTTCTGGGGAAAAGACGGCTATGCCGGATAGATAACCATACATTGAAAACAGACCTCACCCTACTGGGGAATCCACAACTCTGCAAGGAATCCGGAATCAACCACCGATATTCACAACACGCCCCGCTGAAGAACATAGCCCTGAATGGCTCACCAATACTTACCTGAGAGTGACGACTTACCGGGGCAAAAAGTCAAAATTCAACCTGCCGGGAATTACTCACCTGAGGAACAATCTATCTCTGTCGGGGAATCACAAACTTACCGACTTCGCTGGGAAATAGTCTATCTATGCGGGGAAATTGAACCACTTCATGATGACTTTGCTGAAGATAAAGACAACTCTAAGATCCTGCAAGGGAAAAAAGCCAACTCTACTGGGGATCGCCCAATGAGGGAACAACACCGACCTCTGCTTCGGGATGAGTCAATAACTTGAACTCCGAGGGGATACAAAATCACCTGTTCAGACTCTGTGGGGAGAAATCCGACCTCGACTCGCTGGGGAGTAAATACATACCTGCCACCTATGGGAATTAAATGTGTACGGACCAACTGCTGGGGATAAGCGTACACACTTAATTGCTCACTCCATCTGCCTACAACTCTACCAGGGATAGAGATGTTCAAACTTCAATAGCTGGGGGAAAATGGTGATCGTACCGGAGATACACCTCTGACGAATTTCCCCAAGGATAACGACCCTACAAAAATGAACAAACAGATAAGATATCCTGTACAAAGGAACTATCTCATTCATCATCCGTGATGTTGTTCAAATAACCCGAAGTTTTAACGATTATTGGACAAGCCTGCCAGTTTATGTATGCACAGTTTATCAAAAAAATCGAGCATTTTTTGCAAACAAAATAGTAAGGCTAAAGCAAAACAAACAATTACTTAATAGTATATGTTTTATTGACAAATGGGCCTGTAAATAGGCAAGATTTTACAACAGATGCAACCCCTGAAAAGAGGAAGTTGCACAAAAATATACAGAAATGCACAGAAATATAAAGAATGTCGGCAATGTGGCATAGACGAACACCATAAGTTGATCCATCTATGACTCGTATGACTCCGATGCTTCACCGACGCTTCGTCTTCAGAAGAGATTGATTCAGATAAACGGCCCTCAGGTCCTCCCTCAATCCACTAAGCTCTGAAGATCACACACAGACCACAGTCATTTGCCTTTTTTAAAATCCCTAACTTTTGCGTGAATCGCCCTTTCGGGTTTTCAATTCACCGGGATACCCATTTTTTCCAAAGTCGCCTTTTCAAGTTTTAAACTTTGCGGGTTTACATCTTTTCTTTATCCCTAACTTTTTCCTGAACCCATTCTTTTTATGGTTTGCTGGGATGCCCCATTTTGCCTAGGTATTCTTTTTTTCTTTCCAGTGGGTCTCTTTAAGCAAAGTATTTTTTTAACTGCGTCTGCGTTCATAGGGGATGTAAAATCCTCACCATCCATGGTGGATAACAACAAGGCTCCTCCAAAGAAGACCTTTCGCACGATGTATGGACCTTCATAGTTGGGAGTCCATTTGCCCCTGTGATCTGTTTGTGGAGGGAGAATCTTTTTCAGCACAAGATCGCCCGTCTGAAAGCTTCGAGGGTGCACCTTCTTGTCGAAAGCTTTCTTCATCCGGCTATGATACAATCAACCATATGCAATAGACGCTAGCCTTTTCCTGTCCATCAGGCTAAGCTGATTCAGTCTGTTCTTTATCCATTCTCCTCATCGAGCTTGACGTCGACCAAAACTCTCAAAGAAGGAATCTCGACCTCTAATGGTAGGACAACTTCCATACCATACACCAGCGAGAAAGGAGTTGCCCCAGTTGAGGTGTGTACCGTAGTACGATATCCTTGCAAAGCAAAGGGCAACATCTCATGCCAATCTTTATAGGTTACAACCATCTTCTGCACTATCTTCTTGATGTTCTTGTTGCCCGCTTCAACAGCGTTGTTCATCTTCGGACGATAGGGCGATGAGTTGTGATGCTCGATTTTGAAACTCTGGCACGGTTCCTTCATCATCTTGTTGTTCAAGTTTGAACCATTATCAGTAATGATTCTTTCATGCACTCTGTATCTACAGATGATGTCCTTTTTGATAAATCTGGCTACGACTTACTTTGTGACATTCGCATAGGAGGCTGCTTCCATCCAGTTGGTAAAGTAGTCAATGGCGACCAAAATGAAGCGATGTCCATTGGATGCGGTTGGCTCGATCTTGCCAATCATATCAATGCCCCACATGGAGAAGGGCCAAGGAGATGCCATGACGTTCAGAGGACACGGCGGCACATGAATCTTGTTTGCATAAATCTGGCATTTATGGCATTTCTTCGCATATTTGAAACAATCCGTCTCCATCATCAGCCAATAATACCCTGCTCGTAACAACTTTCGAGACATGGCGTGCCCGCCGGCATGCGTACCAAAGGCTCCTTCGTGGACCTCTTCCATAAGAAAACTTGCTTCTTTCGCGTCCACGCACCTTAATAACACCAAATCATAATTCCTCCTGTAGAGTACACCATCCTGATTCGGATAAAAGTTGCCAGACAACCTTCTCAGAGTCTTCCTATCCCGGTTCGACGCCCTTGGCGGATACTCTTATTTCTTAAGAAAGTTTTGGATGTCATAAAACAATGGCTTGCCATCAGGTACCTTCGTGTATTTCCTCCATGAGCAGCTTTGCCTCTCTTTCATCTACACAACGCAACAGTACCAAGTCGTGGTTTCTTCTGTACAAGACACCATCCGGATTCAAATAAAAATTACTCGCTAATCTCCTGAGAGTCTTCTGATCTTGACTGGATGCCCCAGCCGGATACTCTTTGTTCTTCAGGAAATTAAGGATATCGAAATACCACGGTTTGTCATCTGATGCCTCGTCAATAGCAAATACGAAGGCAGGCCTATCAAGCCGAGAGATAATGATTCTGGGAGCCTCATTCCAGAAGTTGACCTTGTACATGGAAGACAAAGTGGCCAGGGCGTCAGCCATTTGATTTTCTGCCCTCGGTACATGATGCAATTCAACCTTGTCAAAGAAAGGCAACAATCTCCTTGCGTAATTCATGTAGTGTATCAAATTGGGCTGACGTGTCTCCCATTCCCCTTTGATTTGATTCACCACCAGAGCTGAGTCTCCGTATACGTCCAGATTCTTGATTCGCAAATAAATGGCTTCTTCAAGCCCCATTATACAAGCTTCGTATTCGGCTTCATTATTAGTAACTGTGAAGGTCAATCGGGCAGTAAACGGGATGTGCGACCCGTGTGCCGTAGTGATGATTGCCCCTATTCCGCTACCGTAAGCGTTCACAGCTCCGTCAAATATAATCTTCCACTTGGAACCCAACTCTGGTCCTTCATCTGGCAACGACTCTTCACAATCTTTCATCTTTAGGTACATGATATCCTCGTCAGGAAAATCAAACCTCATCGATTGGTAATCTTCAATAGGCTGCTCTGCCAGGTACTCAGACAGCACACTCCCCTTTATAGCCTTTTGCGAGACATATTGGATGTCATATTCAGTCAAGACCATCTGCCAACGGGCAATTCTCCCGGATAGCGCCTGCTTTTCGAATACATATTTGATAGGGTCCATCTTCGAGATGAGCATGGTTGTATGATTCAGCATGTATTGCCTCAAACGCTTGGCGGCCCAGGCTAGCGCGCAACAAGTTTTCTCCAGCATTGAGTATCGAGATTCACAATCTGTAAATTTCTTACTCAAGTAATAAATTGCATGCTCTTTTCTTCCTGTCTCGTCGCGTTGACCGAGAACACAACCCATGCTTCCCTCAAGAACTGTCAAATACATAATCAAGGGTCTACATGCCACTGGGGGTATCAAAATAGGAGGCTCCTGCAAATACTGCTTTATTTTATCGAACGCCTTTTGACAATTTTCGTTCCATGTTACAACCTGATCTTTCTTCAACAGCTTGAACAATGGTTCACACGTGGCCGTTAGGTGAGAGATGAACCGAGCGATATAGTTCAACCTCCCTAAAAACCCGCGCACCTCTTTCTCTGTTTTAGGCGTCGGCATTTCTTGGATCGCTTTTATTTTAGCAGGATCGACCTCTATTCCTCTTTCACTTACGATAAACCCCAGCAGCTTACCCGACCTCACCCCGAAGGTGCATTTGTTAGGGTTCAGTCTCAGCCTGAACTTCCTAAGCCTTTTAAATAACTTCAGCAGATTTACGAGATGCTCCTCCTCCGTCTTGGATTTGGCAATCATATCGTCAACATAAACTTCGATCTCTTTATGCATCATATCATGGAAAAGAGTCGTCATTGCACGCTGATACGTTGCCCCAGCATTCTTCAAACCAAAGGGTATCACTTTGTAACAAAATGTTCCCCAAGGCGTTATGAAAGTAGTCTTCTCCATATCCTCTGGCGCCATTTTAATCTGATTATAGCTTGAGAAGCCATCCATGAAGGAGAATACGGAGTATTGAGCAGTGTTATCAACTAACATGTCGATATGAGGAAGTGGAAAATCATCCTTTGGGCTTGCTTTATTCAAATCCCTATAATCCACACACATTCGAACCTTGCCATCTTTCTTTGGTACTGGTACGATGTTAGCAACCCATGAGGGATATTTTGTCACAGCCAGGAAACCAGCATCCCACTGTTTTTGAACTTCCTCTTTGATCTTTACTGCCATATCTGGTCTGGTCCTGTGAAGCTTTTGTTTGACCGGTGGGCATTCTTCTTTCAGTGGCAGACGGTGCACAACCATATCTGTATCGAGCCCTGGCATATCTTTATACGACCAAGCGAATACATCACTATACTCTCTAAGCATTTCAACCAGTCCTCGCTTGATATCACTCTGCAGCGCGGCCCCGATACGAATATTCTTCTCAACCCCTTCCGACCCCAAGTTGATAATTTCGATGACCTCTTCGTGAGGCAGAATGACTCTTTCCTCTTGCTTCACCAACCAAGACAGTTCTTCAGGAACGTCGCCATCTTCGACAACCTCTTCTTCGGCCTGAAATACCGGGTGTTCAAAGTCGGGACGAGTAATAGGTGGTTCAAGGATGTCATCTGAAAATGTTGTCCTGCAAAAAGAATGGTTAAATGCCTCAAAATGCGTCTAAAGCGAATAACCACGTTGCCATTTTATTGAAAAATACAAAACAAGAAAAACAGAGATTACAATATTTGCACATGAAAACGCCTTTTATTTAATGACAAACACGCAATGTTCATAACAGCACATCCCTAAGCAAATCATGATGCCCCGGGCAAGACATCAGGTTATTCAACAATTAATAAAACAAAGCATTATTGTTTAAGAGTCACAGGAACAAGCTCCTGAATAGACCAGTTGCACAGTCCCTGTCCTGGCGTGCTTGGCTGAATCCAGGCATCCATATCACAGTCGCTGTCTCCTTCGTCAGACTCCGAAGCAGCATTGATGGTCTCATGACATACTCCACTGGCAGAGATGGTTATTGGCCCTCTGAAACGGGGTGCCCCCACAGCAGGTGTTGACGACGACGGTTGGTATCCCAGCCCGAACCGGTCCATCTTTACAGGAATATCCGGCACTTTGCCCCAGCCCTTTGCTTCTCCTGCCTCCACCAGAGCTTGGGCTTCTTTATACGACGAGACGGCTATCTCCGACACTCTGCTCGGCCCGGGACCTTTGTCCTTGATGCGCAACCCTTCAAATGCCTGACAGGGTGTTTCGTGGATCTCTCCGTCGACCTCCACATATTTAAATGACGACAGATGGATGACCAGGATGTCTTCTTCTCCGCATACGGTGACCACGCTGTCTCCGACCATATATTTTAACTTCTGATGCAGGGTAGACGTGACTGCCCCAGCCCATGAATCCAGGGTCTTCCGAGCAGGAAACTATATGCAGGCTGGATGTCCATGATATAGAATTCAGTCGCAAACACCTCCGGCCCTACCTGTAGAGGCAATGTTATTGATCCAAAGACTGTTCTCCGCGTGCCATCAAACGCTCTAACTACCAAGTCATTGGGCGTGCACAAGATTCCTCTGACATCCAGCTTCATCATCGCTTTCTTGGGCATCACATTTAAGGATGATCCGGTATCGACCAATACATGCGACATTACTGACCCTCTACACTCAACAGATATGTGCAGCGCCATATTATGATCTCTCCCCTTTGGGGTCAAATCAAAGTCGGTAAAGCCCAAGCTGTGGCCTGCATTCACGTGTGCCAACACTCCTTCCAGCTGATTCACGGAGACGTCTTGGGGTACGAAGGAAGTATCCAGGACTTTCAGCAAAGCCTTTCTGTGAGCTTCAGAACACAAGAACAACGACAGGATAGATATCTTTGACGGTGTCTGCTGCAGATGCTCCACAATCTTATAATCACTTTTTCGAATCAAGCGCATGAACTCTTCTACGTCTTTCGATGCCGATGCTTTGTCGCTTGCTTGCACTGGGACATTCTCAACCATCTTCCCCTTTCCTTTCACTAGTCTTTCGGCCTCTACTTCAGGTGATATAAAGATCCTACCACTCCTTGTCATACCTCCTGAACCAACAACGTTGTCCACAGTCTCGGCTGGCTGCTTGTTAACATCAATCTTTATTCCGTCACAATACACCTCCAACCCATATGACCATGGGACTGCTTTTGTGTTCTCGTACGGGATTGGTTCGGCCTTAGTTATGATGTTCGGCGGTCGCTGAGCCGGTGCTGTTATAGTGATTGTCTTTCGAGGAATCGTTACAGTGGCCACATCACTCTGATTATCTGCTACTGCCCCTGCGGGCTCTTCGATTGCTGCTTGGTCAAACTGCAATGTGCCGTCATCAATTAAAGCCTGGATGCCTTTCTTCAGATCATCACACCCCCCAGCTAGGGTCCGGCATTCTAAGCAATACTCGTCCCATCCTGGATAAACACCCCCTTGTAACAATCTGCTTTTTATCTCGCTCAGCGGCGTCTTTAAATCATCGACATTCATAATCAGATTCCTCCCTTCCTCAGTTAGAATGGTGTTTGCCCCATGATTAGGCATGGGCTTCTGCACTATATTCGGACCTGCTGTTCCGAAATTGATAGCTTTATTGTCCAAAAGATCCTGCACGACATGCTTAAAAGCATGGCAACCCTCCACATCGTGGCCCGGAGCCCCAGGATGAAACTCACAGTGCCTGCTTGCATCATAACCATATGGAGGAGTTCCCGTTATAGGTGCCAGAGTTCTCTTCTCTACTAAATTTAGACCCAACAGCGTCTGCAACAAATCTGCATAGGTTGAGGGAGGCTTCTCAAACACTCTTCTTGGTTTACCACCCTGGAATCTTCGCTGAGCAGGTTGTGCCCCCTGCTGTGGCTGCTGCTGCTGCTGCTATTGTTGGTGTTGTTGTTGCATTGGCTGCTGCTGAAACGGTTGTTGTTGATATGGAATAGTAACACTCGCCACCTGCTGTGGCTGATGATATTGGTTCCGACCTCTGCCTCGGCCTCGGCCTCGGCCTCCAAATACTGCGCTTGCCTCGCCCTGACGGCGCCCACCAAAAGCCTTCCTATTGCTGCCAGATGCATTTGATTCCTCAGCCTGAAACCTGCCTTGCTTAATGTTTTTTTCAATCTTTTCCCCCATCAGAATTAAGTCTGAGAAACTGGCCAAAGATGTGTGAAACAACTTGTCATAAAAAATGCCTGTGAATGTTCCGATAAACATGTCATTCATTTCCTTGTCTTCTAAAGGAGGACGGACCCTGGCAGCCATGTTGCGCCATCTTTGCGCATACTCTTTAAAGCTCTCTCCCTTCTTCTGAGACATCCCTGTCAATTGGACCCGATTGGGCGCCAAGTCGCTGTTATACTTGTAGTGAGCTACAAATGCCTCTGCCAATTGCTTCCATGTCTTTATATTAGTCGGCTCCAACCCCATGTACCACTCTAGGGAAGGGCCCGACAGACTATCTTGAAAGAAATGCATTAGCATTCTCTCATCAGTTGAGTACGCGGACATCTTTCTGTAATAAGCCCGCACGTGCACTTTCGGACAGGTGTCCCCTTTATACTTATCAAACGCAGGAGCTTTAAATTTGATGGGCACCCTCAAGCCAGGTACCATACCCATTGTTGCCATGTCTAAGCCCACAGCACTTTGGTTCAGGACCCCCCTCATCTGCTCTTCTAGCATTCTGATCTTCTGGGAGTTATCCATCGGCCTTTCGAAGCCTCCGCCGGAGAAAGCGTCCTCCTGCTGATCTTCTTGCCACATACCATTCCCAGCTCCATACCCATCATATTCATTATTGCGGCCAACTCTGATCTGATTCATTATTGGGCCTCGGCCTCTGTTGCCGTACCCCTGAACACCTCCAGCAGGCCCAAAAGCTATTAATCCAGCGCCGTTTCCATTTCCGAAACCTCCGTAACCCTGATTGGCCACACCATAACCATCTTGCCCAAAGCCTTGGGCATTGAAACCATATTTCCCAGCGTTATCGAATCCCTGATCGTTGAACCCGAATCCAGCATTGCCAAAGCCGTTGCCTCCCATATTATCACCCAAGTTGATATCACCGAGCCCGACGTTATGGACAGCAGCCTCGTTCCCAACTCCGACGTTACCGTTCCCAGCAGCGGTAGCGTTGTTGACATTAACAGCAGGTATATTGACTACGGGTGGAGCCACTGGCGTGGGAGTGCCATCTCCCTGAACAGTATCGACTCGCACAGACTGATGATCCTCATTACCGTGACCGGCGTTTCTGACCAACAGAGGCTGCACCATGGCTTGCAAATTCTCCTGACCTTTTGCAATAGCTTACATGGTCTGCATAAAGAGAGCTAGCTTCTCGTGCACATCTTGCATCTCGTTCTGCATTTGATCCATGATTCTTCGACAGTTGGTGCGGGTGGAATATCTGTGCGGGTGTTGATCTGCAATCCTGACAATACCTGGCTCAAAACAGGAAATAAGATACCATCCAATGATAACCTGTAATGCAATATGAATATGAACGCAATGCAATGTGTGTCTGTGCATTAGGGAATAGCATTCCCCGATTCTAGTGTGAAGGTGCCAGTGCGGTGACAGTGCTAACAATATAAAGATCGGAGCTGAATCACAGAAAGCCTCATATATTGCGGAGAAACCAATAAGCCAAGAATACAATATCATTGCGAGTACAATAAGAAGGCATGACCTCAACCGACAATCCTGGTGATGGTCAGCACTATGCAAATAAAGCATACAAGCTAATACATGAAAGGATCAAACACTCCCATAAGTCTGGTACTCTTCTAACAACTTCTTGGTCTCCGGATGACTTGGTCGGGTAAGCAGCCCTTCAACAAGTTGGTTTCTTTTCTTAAGAACACGCCGCACGTCTTCAGCAGTTTCCTCCCATGCCCCTTCTCCAAAGCGATCCTCTAGTTTACGCTTCTGAGACACAACTTCATCTCTGCCTTTGATGGCCTTGTTCAGTGCGTTCTGGAGACTATACCGAGTCATCACTTCTTCTTCACACTTCTTGATGCTAGACTTCAACTGCTCTTCGAGGTCAGAAATTTGCTGCTTCAACTTATCTTCCCTCTTCTTATTGTTGGTGAGTGTAGCATTCCAAGTCTTATTGCAAGAAGAGATCTCTCGGTGAGCGATGTCAAGTGCTTTCTTTTTGGATTCAAGCATGTCATGGGAGCTTCTGAACTCTTACCCCAGACGTTCGCGCTTCTTCCTTTCCTCAGTCAACTCAGCCCCTAATCTGTTCATTAGCTCAATCTGCTGTTGGAAAGCATGCACGGCCTTGTTTTTCTCGCTGCGTATCTGGGCTAGCTCCTGCTCTAACCCTTCGTTGATCTCCATCAAGGCTTCTTTTTCTTTCACAACTTGCTCGTAGGCCTCCCTAGAAACAGTAGTTGGCTCTGCTACCGGAATGGGAACAAGGACTGGTGCATCTGGAAATGGCATCCGCAACTGACTTGCTCTCTCCTGGATCCAAGCTCTGTAAGGTGCATAGGCCTGACAGTCATTCTTCCCTAACAGCGGCTTCCCTCTTCGGTTAATACGCGTCCAGGCATGCTGCAGCTTGGCTAATAACTCCCCCTTCAAATCACCGGTGAAGTACAGAGATTCCTGTACTTCTTCCTCCTTCGGTGGGTTCTTCAGCGCATATCCGAACTGACGGACCAACAGAGATGGGTTGTAGTTGATACACCCTTTTCTTCCTATCAGCGGGACATTAGGGTACCCAGAACAACTGAATGTAAGCTCAGACCCTAACAGGTCTCGATCAAACCACTCAACGTCTTCGGAGGATAGCCTCATCAGGCGCTCTGACCAGCTGGCTGTGGTTGCACTCTCCACAAAAGATCCCTTCATGGGAAGATGACTCTTGAACCACATATTCAACAAGGGCGCGCAGCAGTAAACAACCTTTCCCCTTCTGTTTTCATTCTTGTAGTGCAAGGAGTGGTAGAAGTCTCCGATCAACGTTGGCACTGGATTGCCGACAGCAAATAGATGGAAAGCGTCCAAGTCTACGAAATTGGGCAAGTTAGGAAACAACACAATTCCATAAATGCATAGAGCCAAAATAGCATTGAAAACCACCCAACATCCGTTCTTGGCATACTCCTGAGCTTTGCCAACCAGGAAATCAAGAGAGAAACCTGAAACCCCAAGCCAAGAAGTCACTAACAGTTTTGCAGCGTCCATATGCAAGGCTTTAGCTAAGTCTTCCAACTTGGGCTCAGCAGCGGAGTGAATAAAGGGAACCTTGTTCTGCACTGGTAGCTCAGCAAACTCCACATACTCCTCAATGGTAGGCCCCAGAATGAAGTCAGCAAACGTAAAACATCTCAATGCGGGGTCATAGAACTGCATCAGGGTGTACAGCCCGTTCATCTCATCAGTAGTGGGCTTGCAGACTAATCTCAGTAATCTCCCATGACTCATTCTGAAGCTTCTCCTAACCTCCTCGTCAGCAAGAGATATCAGACCAAGCAAAGGAGTAATATCAGGTGTCGGCAGCTTATACGCAACTGTTTTCCTCAGTCCAGCCATAATCAATACTCAGAAGTCTGGGCCCTAGAATCGGAGGATATGCAAATGCACCTGCAGCACAGACACACGTTAATGGGACGCAATGATAATGAGTATGCAAACAATGTAATGCAAGTAACATGCAACAGGGACCAACTGCCGTAGCTGAATAGCCTGAACCATATCAGGAAGTCTCAGATAGACTCTCTAGAAGTCCTCAACCCTGGTCTCAGATAAACCTAAAAACAAAGCTCCACCAATGGTCTCTGACAGACCTCCAACCATAACTCCAACTGGTCTCTGGTAGACCTCAAATCATACCTCCAACTGGTCTCTGACAGACCTCAGAACTCTCCAACTGGTCTCTGACAGACCTCAGAACTCTCCATAAATACCCAGGATCTCTGATCAAGAAATGACCGGTATCTGAAGGTCTAGTTACCTGCATAACCCCAAACCCTCTCACAGGTGGATATCCTAGTAACTGACAAAGGTATGGCATCCTATGCGGTCGTCGGCGTCACAGACTTTCAGGGTTGATGATACGATTCCCAGGAGGAGTGGCATCATCAAATCCTGAAGAGGCCTCACTTAGCCAACTTCCAAATGATCGGTTCCCGGAGTCGACAATTCAACTGACCAACAACCCCTTCGACCCAAAGGGTAGAAAAAGAAGCCAACCAGAAGAACCTCGTCCGAGTGTAGATTTCATGAGACACTAATGCAAGCAAAGTCGGCACGCGCCCACTACTTTCTACTCTAATTCTAGGTGCACTCAAGCCCAGGTCCGGCTTATCTCTCAATCATAGAACACCCGTCACACCCCAATACAGCAATAATAATCAATATACATAATGCTGAAAATAAAAGGTCAGAAATACAAATCCATACAAAATCCTCGACGGGAAAACAAGCGTTAGGATTGACTCTCTTAAGGGACGTTGGATCCCAAATGCATAAGAACTATCGCAGTCCTTAGCAGCCAGGGGACGTTGGATCCCCAGCAGAGTCGCCAGCTGTCGCTACTGCGAAAATCGGCGCCGGCTGAACAGAAGAGTCGCCACCGCGCGTTATTTATCCCAACGGAGGGAAAGGAAACGCTCGAGGTAAACCTACCGCAAAACGGGGAAAGGTATGGTCATCGCAACCAAAACCTGGATTCGGGAGTCGGTTACGCAAGGGGAAGGTATTAGCACCCCTCACGTCCGTCGTACTCGACGGGATCCACGCTTGTTTTCGGGTATGGATTGTTATTCTATCTAAACTAAAGGTTAAGGGCTAAAAAGAAAATAAAATGACTCGGCAAAGTATCGCACTTTATGCCTACGTATTCCCGTCTGGAACGAGAAATCAGAGTCAACGTAGTTCGCCTACCTACGGGAAAGGAAGGGAAGGTTGCTCGCTAGGATATCGCATCCTATGCCTACGTACTTTCATACGGCATGAAAGATCAGAGCAAACGTAGTTCGGGCCACGTACGACACAAGTCTGTTTTGGTTGATTTTATTCCTTCTGAAAAAGGTTTTTCTGATTAGCAGTCCAAGCGGACAAAAATGACGTTTTGATGCGTTCATATTCTTTTACGGAAGAAGTGTCTTTTATTGCGTTTGAAATTTTATTGTGTTTTTCTGTTTGTTTTGAGAAAGGAAGAGACAGAACTCTAACCTACAGTTGAAAAGGGAACCAAAATAACCTAATGTTATCATGCATGGGTTAAGACCTAGTGTCTATCATGCTTCTCTCTTGCACAGAGAGAAACAGAGATCCTAAGGGATAAACGGAAACAGAAACAATAGCAGATATATACAGTAAAGCAGCAAAATGCATGGATGCAGCAATACAAGCGAGGCAAGGGAGTCCCACTCAACCTCGAACCTAGAAAACAATAGGCAAAAGTGAACAGACTTCTCTTTCAACCCAACAGGTTAACAGCAAACAATACAGTCAGGAAAACCAAGCAATACATCAGAAATGAAATACAGCAAAAATAAACAGCCACAGCAGCTCTGCATCAACATCTGGCTTCAAGTCATCTCCCATCAGCTACAAGCATCAATCTCCATCTCCACAGCCTGCAAGCAAGGTCTTTGGCATCAATCTTCAGTCTACAATGGCTTTTCTTCAAGTCTCAGACTCCCAGGAGGAATATCAGTCAATCAGATGAAGTGAATGAATGTTAGACAGTCAATTACCTACCAAGGGTGGTTCATTAACTGTTAACATTATATAGACAATCTTCCCTCAAAAGTTCTATCTTTCAAATACATTCACTGATCCTTCCAAAGGAAGGAGGTGGATATTTGAAAGATACTTTGAATCATAGAGAAAGGATGGATGCAGACAAGGCATTCCATGTTTGAGAAACAAGCTTTCTAATCTAGAGCTCTGCTTAGCTCCTAAACCCTAGTCTCCTCAACAGCTGCTAGCAAGAATCTCTTCTTCAACTCTGGAGGTTGGTCTTCAGTCTCCGGATCTCCAATGGCTTCATCATCACAAGTCTTCATCTCTCCCAATCCCCAAGCAAACCCAATACCCACACAAACAAACAATAATCCCCAGAGGGCAAACCACACCAATCAATCAAATACAGTAGTACACTAATAGCAGTAGGGGAATCCTAATGATTTCTAAGGGATCTAATAACTATCCATAATCCCTATAGTCCCACACCCCAAACTTTCAATCTCTAAATCCTAAGGGAAATGATTCAATTCTCCTAAGTCATCACTTAAACCCTAATGTGTTCATGTTATTCACACCTAAACTAATCACCTAAAACTAAGTCCTAAAAATGGGAACTAAATTGTATATACAAGCTAACAATGTCTATTAATCAACTTAAAAAGAATGGATAAAAAATAGTAAAGCAACTAATCAAACTAAAATTGACAAAATCATGCATTAAACAAAACAATTATTTACACCTATTAAAAGAAAAATATGCCTAAAATATAAAAATGAAATGAATTATTAATTTTTTTGTGTGACAATTTTCTTGACAAAATTATGAAAAGCATGCAAAAAGAACCAATGAAAAATAAGCATTTTATGATTTGTTATGATTTTCTAAAGATTTAATGTTTTTTAAAAGAAAATAAAAATGAATTAATATGGATGCAGGGTGCAGAAAGTAAGAAATTCGGTTAAAACAATAAACTGGGCCATGCAGTGGGGGTACGAATAACAACTTTGTACTAGGCCCAGGACGCTCAGAAAACCAACAAAAATTAAAAAAAGGGAAACGGTGTGAATAGCAGTTTTTACGTTCATTTGGTATTGGGCTTGAGAACGGGGGTGTCAAAAGCAAGCGAATGTTGAGCCCATTCAGAAAACTTAAATGAAACGGTGCGTTGCACCATTCAAATCTCCCTCTGTTTTCCAATCAAATCGTGGCTGTTAGATGATGGACAAAGTCAAGGTCAAAATGAAGATCGTGTGGACAGGGCATCGTCTTCAACCTTAGAAACCCTAGGGTTTCTGAAACTCTCCTTCCATGCATGATTTTCGAGCTCTCTGTTCTCCCTCATCTCTCCACGAAATCAAACACCTCCAAAAGCAAAATTGCTCTAGAACAATCCCTCTACACAGCCATGCCAATCATTCCTTCTAAAACTCAGCCAAACTCCAAACCCGATAAGCATAACAGTTAGGTTCCACCATTTTCAACTGATATCAACCTCTCCAATTCTCCCTAATTCTTGCCCTAACAAACTCTACACATTATGCTGATCATCACAAGCTAATAACCTAATATTTTCATGCAATATTCCAAGAGTTATTCATCAAAACAGATCTTGCACTCCATGATCAAACTCCATGAAAGCTCTCCAAACTCACCAAACTCAGTCATCTATCCTACCTTAACCTTTCTATGCTATCAAAACCTAATAATCCTAACCTAAACAGCCAATTCGAATGAGAAACATACCTGGTGCAATTGATGAAAACAGGTACTAAATCCTCTTAATCCAAGGCTTGAAGTGAGTGGAAAATGATCCAAGAACTTGATGATGAGTTCTGTATGCAACCAATGATACTCCAAAGCTTTGAATCTCTCAATTCCAAAGTTCTTGCTTATTGGATGGTCAACTTGCACAGCTCGAATCTTCCTTCAATTTCACCAATCTTGATGTGAATTATGATCCTTGGATGATGATGATGAAGGTCCAATCAGAAAATGTGAAGATTGATGAGAATTTGGGAGAGTTTGAATTGATTTTGCAAGTGGGAGAAAGTGTGTGAAACTTGTGTTTATAAGCAAATGTGATCACCAACCCTTGCATGAACCTCTTCATACCAATATATACATGACATTAGAACCTCCTAGAAACATGGAGAAACTTCCCTTGCACTCTTTCCTTACATTTTGGATTATGTTTCTTCCTTTGTAAGCAACCTTGAATAACTCTCAAAATTTTAACTAACCTCAAAATTACACTTTAGCCAATGTTCTCAAAATGATTTTTCCATTCAAAATGACCTATAATTTTGTCCCATTTGGCCAAAATATGAAAAATCTCATTTTTAAGTCCTTTTTTATTCATTAAATCCAACAATTTTGAAACCTTGTGCTATGAATCTTTCCAATCTCTCATGGTCAATTTTCTAGACTCAAAATGTCATTTGGATCAAGTTTTATGTTGTAAGTTTTTTCATTTGAAGTTTCCTTGTAGGAGTTTTGGGCATAGGTTGAAATGACCTGTAATTCTCAAATGACCAAAATACCCTTTTCTTGCCAAGACCATAAGTAGAGTTCCATAAATAATATGAAGCCATACTATACCATTCTAGAAAGCTAAGACAATGAGGAATAATTCTTATGTTTACCAGAAATTCATTTGAAATCTCCTTGAGGGGTAAAAATTGCTTGGAAGTCAAGTCACTTTCACAGACAAAATTTCAGATACCTCAGATGACCTGTAACTTGCAAGGACCATAACTTGAGTTCTATAAATCTCCTTGATGTCTTCCACCACTCAAATTAAAGGTCTTGAGATCCTATACAAGTTTCATGTTGGCCAAGGATCCATTTGAAGCTTGCATTTTGACTTATCTTGCTTGGAAATTTGACCTAAACTAGGGGATTTTACACAGAAACCCTAATTTAGAAACTCCTCTTCTCCTTGATTTCTCTTGATTTCTTCTTATCATATCATCATATCCTTATTCTTCATGTCAAATGATGACCCCCGTATCTTTCCAATGGCCCTTAATGTCCTTCAATCAGTCATTTGACCTAGAGTTGACCTAGAGTTGACCTAGATGAAACCCTAGTTGACTGTCTCCAACTGCAATACTTGTGATCATACCAATGACTTGTCTCCTTCTCCAAATGACTTTCTAAGTCTCCCATGATGCCCAGGTACTATCCATGCTTAGCCCACAGCTCACAATTCCTTTGTTGATCCTCAGATATCCTCAGATAGGAGATGGATGCACTTGCTTGATCCATTGACCTGATAGCTTTCAAATTCTTTCTGATGACTTGAATGGGATTGAATTTGAATAATAACCTCTTGATAGGCTCATAGAGATGAGAATAATGATTGGTTCCCTGTTGGATGACTTGTTATGCTTATGCTATGCAGATGTGTAGACTATGTGCATGACTCTATATGCAAATGCTAATGATATTGAAACATAAACCAATTGAACAAGGTTGAGCAAATTTTAGGGTGCAACATGTAGGATCGAGTCAGTTTCCCTGTAGAGAGTCTGTTTCTCTTCTTATCTCACACAACAGTAAAAAACATAATAATAGCAAGTTAGTACAAGTGTGTTACGAGCCTTAAGCTACTTGGGAAATGATGTTTGAGTGGTCTCCTCTCAATCGTCTAGAGTGTTTAGTATATGTCCTTTGGACGATATGCGACGCATTCGCTCCTGAGTCATAGTCTCTAGTGCTGTATAAACTACAGACACTAAAAAACACTTCTTCCGTAAAAAACAGAATATAAAGATCCAACATCTTTTTGTCCTCCTGGACCCTCATCCCTTGGAAACCCTTTTTTAGAAGGAGAGTTCTGTTAACTTTCAGTTCTATCACAAACTGTAATGCCTAAGTCTCCAAGGATCGAGCTGCAAACACCAACTGCTGGAACTGATTGTCAACTTTACTTGGATAAAAAGTAGCTGAACAAACCTGTGTTCTTCGTAGCCCGAACTACGTTTGCTCTGATCTTTCATGCCGTATGAAAGTACGTAGGCACGAGATGTGATATCTCGGCGAGCAACCTTCCCCCCCTTTTACCCATAGTTAGGCGAACTACGTTGACTCTGATTTCTCGTTCCAGACGGGAATACATAGGCATAAAGTGTGATACTTTGCCGAGTCATTTGCTTTTCTCTTTAGACCAGACCTTTAGCATAGATAGTTTAAACAAACCTGTCAGATAAACACAACAAGCGTGGATCCCATCGAGTACGATGGACATGAGGGGTGCTAATACCTTCCCCTTGCGTAACCGACTCCCGAATCCAAACAATGGTTGCGATGACCTTGTCTTATACCTTTTGCGTCAGGTTTTTCCGATCGTTTCCTTTCCCGTTCTGAGGGATAAATAACGAAAGATGGCGACTCTTTTGTCTTGTCGGCACCTTAGTTTTGCAGTAGCGACAGCTGGCGACTCTGCTGGGGACTCCAACGGTTCCCTGTGCGAGTCATTCCTAGCGCATGTGTGTTTACCTGTTAGGTTATGTTTATTTATCGCTTTTTTACTTTCCGCACTTTATTTTCAGTATGATATTATTCTTATTGTGCTGTTGTGGGAAGGGGCTTTGATGAGTGATAAGCCAGACCCAGGCTTGAGTTTGTACATAGCTTTAGAAGCAGATTTGTGGTGAACCTGTATATTAGGCATGCACTAGCTCCCACGAAATCTGCACTCAGACGAGGTTCTTTGAGATGATTTCCATTTCCAGCCCAGTGGACCGTTGAAAGGATTTCAGACCTTAGGATTGTCGACTCTGGGGACCGATCATTTGTGATTTAGCTAAGTGAGGCCACTTCAAGAGATGATGGTGCCACACCTTCTGGGTATCGTATTATTGTTTCTTGAAAGTCTGTGACGCTGATGAACGCATAGGATGTCGTACCTTTGTCAGTGATTAGGTCCATACCAGTGAGCGGGGTCGGGTTTATTGCAGGAAACCGTAACCTTCAGACAACCTGGTTTTCTTGTCAGTGAATCAGTTTTGTGGGTTTCAGTATGCCTTTATTATCAGAGTGTGGTATTTTCTTGGTGAAACAAAATTATGATCTGCCCCTTCACCGCACAGCACAGCACGACACTTGATCCCCTGCTGCATTTCGCATTTGCATTTACATTTTCATATTGCATTGCATCTAACACGTATCTGTGTTGCAGGTGTGCAGTTCCCCTTCGATTCTAGCAATCTTGTCCTTTCTGTGTCCATCATGGAGCCCAGTCTAAGAATAACTTTGGCCTACAAGTTTCCTACTCCGGATATTACTATTCTGAGGGGTTTGATTTCCTTGCCTGATAAAGAAGTGATGGGAGATTTTAGAAGACCTTATGGGAAGCTGCTCAGCATTGTGAGCAAACCGTCGGTGTATGAATTCAACGGACTCCAGACTCTACTTCAGTTTTATGATCCCCCGCTGCGTTGCTTCACATTTCCGAGTATGTGCTAGCCCCCACTTTGGAAGAGTTCTCTGTCATATTAGAGATACCCATTCTTGCTCAGGTACCCTTTTGGCCTATCGATTAGGAGCCATATCTAGCTAAGATTGCTACAGCTCTACATGTTGATGTTTCTGAGTTAGAAGGGAAGACCGTCAAGAGAAATGGAGCCTGGGGATTCCCATTACCTTTTCCAGCTGAGAGAGCCCGACACTACACCAAGAAGGAATGTTGGGTGGCATTCAAGGCTATTTTGGCCCTGTGCATATATGGTATCATGTTATTCCCCAATATTCCAGATTTTGTGGATGTGGATGCTCTTCGCATCTTCGTCTCAAAGAATCCAATCCCAACCTTGCTCGGAGACGTGTACCATTCGGTGCACTACAAGAAAGAAAATAGAAGAGGCAAGGGTGTGTCCTGTTGTGCTTCATTATTCTACAGATGGTTTATCACTCATCTACCGAAGGATGGTCCTTTTATAAAGATGGCAAAGACGAAGGAATGGTCAGAGTGACTGATGAGCTTGTCTGCCGAAGACATTGATTGGTTTGATAGAGATCGTCTGGGGAGTGAAATTATTTATAGCTGTGGGAGCTTTCCTAATGTCCCTCTTGGGGGTAGGAAAGGTTGTATCAACTACAATCCATCAGTTGCTATCAGACAATTCGGGTATGCTTTGAGGGGCCCTCCTAAGGATGAAGAGGTACGCGAATCTCTGTACCTCACTGGTGCATTGGAAGGGGATGATCTGGTTAGGTTTGAACATGCTTGGAACAATGTTCATCGAAAGGGAAAGACCTCATTAGGGAAAAGCAATAATCAGGCTTATCCTCCTTATGTGGACTGCATTCGTAACAGAGCAGCGAAAGTGTTGATGCCTTTTCCTCCTGTCAAACAGGACGAACCTTCAGAGCCTACCATGATCGAAATCCAGAAATACGAGCATCTTTAAGCCAAGAATGTAGAGCTAGTCAAAGCCAATGAAGAACTGGAAAATGAGATCGCTCAGCTCCGAAGAGAAAAGAGTGAAGCCGTCTACACCTGCAAGAGGCAGACAGAGATGATTAATCACCTGGGCGCTAACTTGACCAAAGAGACCGATTCTAGAGAGCGTCTTGGGTTGGACCTAAAGGCAGTGCACGGGGTATTGACCACCAAGAAGTTGACCCAGTACGAGAAGCTGTGGAATAGTACCTTGACTAGCCACAAAGAGAGGGAGGAAAAGCTGAAGCAGCAGATAATCCAATTGGAAGCACAGGTTGAGGCCAAAAACAAGAAGATAGAGGCTGAAGCCTCACTCCGACGAGATGCCTAACATAAGATAGTTGAGATTAAAGCTAAATTACTGGATTATCAACTTCGGGCTGACGCTAAGAGGAGTAGGGTGGAGATCCATTCTGAAGAAGGTGTGTGTGGGAGCATTGCTGAGAACCTCCCGGATGCCATCAGGCAAAGGGATCTGTTGATTCAAGGCCTGCTCACTCAGCCTGACCATCCTGATACAAAGAAGTTACTAGAGGATTTCCGTGCCTGTGGCCGCACTTGATTTTCTTTGTATTTCTTTGTACCTTTTATGCATTAATATGTTGATCACCACCAGGCTTGTTGGTTGGGGTCATGCCGCTGCTTCAGTTGTATTCTGCTTTTGTTGTACGCTACCCGCGCGGGCTTTTTATATATGTATGAGGGTTTCTTTCCATGATTGGACGGTAGACTTTATTTGTCTTGGAGCTAGAATCGAGGGGGACTTCCTCCTAATGCATGGGTACGTGTTTGCATTTGCATAAATCATTCGCATAGCAGGTGCCTCGTACTGTGTTTCCTAACCCTCTGTTGATGCAGGTTATCTCAGGATCCAATCGGGAAGATTACATAAGTCCCCACAAGGCTATGGAACAGGTACGAGCAGAGCTGAGTGAGGTCCGAGGCCAGATGAGGCGGGTTATGGGGAACATGCGAGAGTTGCGTCTGGAGCATGAGGCACTCCAAGATGAAAACAATCAGCTGAAGACCCAGATGGGCTTGATCATGGAGATGTTAAAGGATATGCTCAGGAAAGAAGATGATCAGCTACCTGAAACCGCAGTAAAGATGCTTAACCCACTCAGGTCTGTGGAACCGGTGCATATGCAACCTATGCCCAAGGTTGATAAGCCTCCGATGTCTACTAGGCGACAAAGAGCTTTGAATTTTTCTCTTCAATGTGGCACTTCTAAGGATAATCATGTGACTAAGAGGGGGAACGCCCAGAAGGTAATGCCAGCTGAAAGAACTTTCGATCCGATCCCCATGACTTATGCTCAGTTGCTGCCAGTCTTACTTCAGCTTCGGTTGGTCGAATTACGGAAATTACATCCACCAACTAGGACCCTACCACGCGACTATAATGCAAACGCCCGTTGTGATTTCCATGAGGGGGAACCCGGACACTACATTGAGAACTGCAAAGCTTTTAAGCACGCAGTTCAGGACTTGATCGACTAAAAGGCTGTTAAGTTTGCGTCGGGCGACACGAGTCTAACAGAGGGTCACATTCCAGGCATTGCAGAAAAGGTGGACACTCCTGCTTTTGTCCCCAAAACGGCATCGGACCCCAAGGAGGCCTTGCAATTTATGACTTCTAAATCTCTGTGTCCGCTGCTCTTGCCAATTCCGGGGCTAAACCTGAGGATGAGCGCCTCAGAGCAAAAGGAGTCCTTGGTATCTCAGGCTCAATTTCCATATGTCTTGACCGTTCAAAGTCAACAACCCCTAGGGGCCGCGCATCAGACATCATCTCCCTTCCGGAAACAATGGTCGTATCACCATCAGCAGGGACGACACGCCAAACCAAGACCAAAGAAGCCCGAAAGGCAGTTCACTCAGCTACCGGTGTTGTATAGTCAGTTGTTTCCATATTTGACCAAAGGTGGGCTGATAGTGCCGAAAGAGACTGATCCAATGATCCCGCCTTACCCTCTAGGTTTTTATGCCAACGCTCGCTGTGAGTACCATGTTGGGGCACAGAGGCATTCAACAGATGACTGTAAGGTGCTGCGAAGCCAAATTCAGACCTTGTTGGACTCTAACAGGATATCTATCACGCCTCAGGGTGTCGACCTTCCTTCATCCAGCCAAGTGGGTGTATTAGTTCAGGTCATGAGAGAGTTCACTAAAAGTAGATGTTCAGAGGAGTATCAGAATGACTTCGACTATCAATTCTGAAGATGGCTGGCGCAGCAGCAAGTCGAGTTCGAAAATCCTGGTTCCCAGCAGTCGGCAATTTCTGTTTTTTTCCATGTCATTTCTTTACATTTGTAGTTTTTTTCCTGTTTAATTGCAAATTTTCGCTTGTAAAACTTGTTGTTTTTTCAATCGATATTGATAATGAAATAAATATGCATGTTTTGAATTAATCCATTCATGTTCAATCTATTGCTTTCATTTATTTCTAACGCTTGTTTAAGTGGAATCCGGGGAGGATGACGAAAATCGAAAGACGCAGAGCTTTTGAACGTATGCTTTTGAAATAAAACTTGCTGATGATGTACATGCATTGTTTCAAATCCCTAAACACCGGAGATATAAGGAAGATAATCCCTTGTCAACCCCTTTGAGCCTAGTAGTAGGAGTTCTTTCTGAAGACGAAAAACCCTCAATCTTAACCTGGGGCAGGGTAGGTGTTAGCTAATTTGACCGAGCGTCCAAATTGCAAAAACAGGGAGTATCCGTTCGAGGATCAATCACACCTCTAGAGGTCGTGCCTAAAAAACCACAATGGTTAAACGTCAAGAGTGAGACGGTCGCATTATTCCTCAAAGAGTCAGACAACCAGTGTCACACGAATTGTTCGAAAAGGGAAAAAAGAAAGAAAAACCCGCTAAGTCGAATCTTGAAAACAAGAGACTTAGGCAAAAGTGAGGGCATCCCGCTGGACTTCAAAATCAGAGACTCAAAAGAGTTAGTCCAGGCAAAAATTAGGGAACGAAAAACGAAAAAACAAAAAGCGGAATGGATTACAAGAAAAGAAAATCCTCGAAAAGAACAAGTCGTGTGACTCAAGCACCCGAAGACGAAAAAGCGAGTGACTGTCACTCTGAAAACATGTGATTTCCTGAAACATCACTCCTATACAGCCTTTGAAAGGTGAGCGCTAAGGTCGAATTAGCTGAACATAGGATCAGAGAACATCAAGGAGAATGGGTGGGTTAAAAAGAATTTTGAGCCTTATATCCTTTCTTGTTAACCGTGAACCTGACCACGTTACAACCTGAAAAAGTCCTAATTGAAACAGGTTTAGTTCGAGAGCATACTTCGGTAAAGATTGCATCGAAACTGACTCCTAAGAAACGGATTCCACTTGCAGCGTTGTATTAATTTTGACATTTTGATAATTGATTCGTTCATTATATGTCATAAATTTTTCCAGTCAACAAACTTGGATTTCGAAAACTGTCATATGCATTGCATTTAATATCGTTTATGCAGAACAATTTGTTTTACTCGCGAGTAAGCGCTTGACAGCAGGAAAGTTTCCGCAGTGGAAAGTTTGATTGGGATAGAATGTAGAATGCCTGAATACTCCGTCAAGTTGTGGCCAGCTATATCAAATAACCCCTAGTAAGAGCAGCCGTCCAAGAATGGTTAATCTGAGGCAATCATGTCGAGATTCAGCAAATCTCTCGCAACTAGGAGTACTACTCCACAAATCAGTCAATCAGGGGCAAAGTCGTTACAAGACTGGGGCAAGCCACCCTGAGAGAACAAAAGCCATTGTTGATCAGAAGGCGATTAATCTGAAATACCTCTTCGAGGTTCGAAACACGAAAGTAGTTCATATCTAACCATCAGGGTACGGAGATTGCAATGCCCTTTTAGGGGAAGATTTTACGGAGATCCCTTGAGCTGGGAGCAAAAGTAGAAGCGAAGGAAATGTTCCTCTCTGTTATCGGGGTTTACCAGAAATCGACGCAGGGTCAGGGGCAAGCCATCTCGAAGTTGGTTTATGGCAAGTTTGCCTTTTCAAGTTGAAATGTTTGGACTGGGGCAGGTCGTCACCTTTGCAGCAGATATCCAAGGGATCATGTTCCCCAGCCAGATTCCTTTAACACAGGAGCAGGCTCTATGCGAAACTTATTCCTCCCTAGCAGACGAAATTTGCTTTTCCTCCCCGACAGATGGAGGTTGAAGTTTTTATCCCCGGAGAGTTGAGATTGAATCAGAGCAGGATCAGACTATTCTCCCCGACGTGATGGTTCGACAGCTCTCGCTTTTATTTAGCGTATGCTCGTTTCCTTGTGAACGAAAGGTTGACGTGATGGTTCAACGGTCGACGTGATGGTTCGACAGCTCTCGCTTTTATTTAGCGTATGCTCGTTTCCTTGTGAAAGAAAGGTTGACGTGATGGTTCAACGGTCGACGTGATGGTTCGACAACACTCGCTTTTATTTAGCGTATGCTCGTTTCCTTGTGAACGAAAGGTTGACGTGATGGTTCAACGGTCGAAGTGATGGTTCGACGACACTCGCTTTTATTTAGCGTAGGCTCGTTTCCTTGTGAACAAAAGGTTGACGTGATGGTTCAACGGTCGACGTGATGGTTCGACAGTTCGCACTTTTATTTAGTGCTTTGCTCGTTTCCTTGTGAACGAAAGGTTGACGTGATGGTTCATCGGTCGATGTGATGGTTCGACGGCACACGCTTTTAATTACCGTAGGCTCGTTTCCTTATGAAGGAAAGGTTGACGTGATGGTTCGACGGTCAACGTGATGGTTCGACGGCACTCACTTTTATTTAGCGTATGCTCGTTTCCTTGTAAACGAAAGGTTGACGTGATGGTTCAACGGTCGACGTGATGGTTCGACAGCTCTCGCTTTTGTTTAGCGTATGCTCGTTTCCTTGTAAACGAAGGGTTGACGTGATGGTTCAACGGTCGACGTGATGGTTCGACAGTTCTCGCTTTTATTTAGCGTATGCTCGTTTCCTTGTGAACGAAAGGTTGACGTGATGGTTCAACGGTCGACGTGATGGTTCGACATTTCTCACTTTGAGTTCTTGCTTTGGTTGACGTGATGGTTCGACAGTTCGCGATTTTCTTTAGTGCTTTGCCCGCTTCTTTTGAAGATGGAAGGTCGACGTGATGGTTCAACAGCTCTCGCTTTTGTTTAGCGTATGCTCGTTTCCTTGTGAGCGAAAAGTTGACGTGATGGTTCAACAGTCGATGTGATGGTTCGACAACTCTCGCTTATATTTAGCGTATGCTCGTTTCCTTGTAAACGAAAGGTTGAGGTGATGGTTCAATGGTCGAGGTGATGGTTCGACAGCTCTCACTTTTATTTAGTGTATGCTCGTTTCCTTGTGAACGAAAGGTTGACGTGATGGTTCAACAGTCGACGTGATGGTTCGACAGCTCTTGCTTTTATTTAGCGTATGCTCGTTTCCTTGTAAACGAAAGGTTGACGTGATGGTTCAATGGTCGACGTGATGGTTCGACAGCTCTCGCTTTTATTTAGTGTATGCTCGTTTCCTTGTAAACCAAAGGTTGACGTGATGGTTCAACGGTCGACGTGATGGTTCGACAGCTCTCACTTTTATTTAGTGTATGCTCGTTCCCTTGTGAACGAAAGGTTGACGTGATGGTTCAACGGTCGACGTGATGGTTCGACAGCTCTCGCTTTTATTTAGCGTATGCTCGTTTCCTTGTAAACGAAAGGTTGACGTGGTGGTTCAACGGTCGACGTGATGGTTCGACATTTCTCACTTTGAGTTCTTGCTTTGGTTGACGTGATGGTTCGACAGTTCGCGATTTTCTTTAGTGCTTTGCCCGCTTCTTTTGAAGATGGAAGGTCGACGTGATGGTTCAACAGCTCTCGCTTTTGTTTAGCGTATGCTCGTTTCCTTGTGAGCGAAAAGTTGACGTGATGGTTCAACAGTCGATGTGATGGTTCGACAACTCTCGCTTATATTTAGCGTATGCTCGTTTCCTTGTAAACGAAAGGTTGAGGTGATGGTTCAATGGTCGAGGTGATGGTTCGACAGCTCTCACTTTTATTTAGTGTATGCTCGTTTCCTTGTGAACGAAAGGTTGACGTGATGGTTCAACGGTCGACGTGATGGTTCGACAGCTCTTGCTTTTATTTAGCGTATGCTCGTTTCCTTGTAAACGAAAGGTTGACGTGATGGTTCAATGGTCGACGTTATGGTTCGACAGCTCTCGCTTTTATTTAGTGTATGCTCGTTTCCTTGTAAACCAAAGGTTGACGTGATGGTTCAACGGTCGACGTGATGGTTCGACAGCTCTCACTTTTATTTAGTGTATGCTCGTTCCCTTGTGAACGAAAGGTTGACGTGATGGTTCAACGGTCGACGTGATGGTTCGACAGCTCTCGCTTTTATTTAGCGTATGCTCGTTTCCTTGTAAACGAAAGGTTGACGTGGTGGTTCAACGGTCGACGTGATGGTTCGCAGCTCTCGCTTTTATTTAGCGTATGCTCGTTTCCTTGTAAACGAAAGGTTGACGTAATGGTTCAACGGTCGACGTGATGGTTCGACGGAACTCGCTTTAATTTAGCATAGGCTCGTATCCTTGTGAACGAAAGGTTGACGTGATGGTTCAACGGTCGACGTGATGGTTCGACAGTTCGCACTTTTATTTAGTGCTTTGCTCGTTTCCTTGTGAACGAAAGGTTGACGTGATGGTTCAACGGTCGATATGATGGTTCGACGGCACTCGCTTTTATTTAGCGTAGGCTCGTTTCCTTATGAAGGAAAGGTTGACGTGATGGTTCGACGGTCAACGTGATGGTTCGACGGCACTCGCTTTTATTTAGCATATGCTCGTTTCCTTGTAAACGAAAGGTTGATGTGATGGTTCAACGGTCGACGTAATGGTTCGAAAGCTCTCGCTTTTATTTAGCGTATGCTCGTTTCCTTGTAAACGAAGGGTTGACGTGATGGTTCAACGGTCGACGTTATGGTTCGACATTTCTCGCTTTTATTTAGCGTATGCTCGTTTCGTTGTGAACGAAAGGTTGATGTGATGGTTCGACGGTCGACGTGATGGTTCGACATTTCGCACTTTGAGTCCGTGCTTTGGTTGACGTGATGGTTCGACAGTTCGTGATTTCCTTTAGTGCTTTGCCCGCTTCTTTTAAGGATGGAATGTCGACGTGATGGTTCGACAGCTCTCGCTTTTGTTTAGCGTATGCTCATTTCCTTGTGTACGAAAAGTTGAGGTGATGGTTCAACGATCGACATGATGGTTCGACAGCACTCACTTTTATTTAGCGTATGCTCGTTTCCTTGTAAACGAAAGGTTGACGTGATGGTTCAACAGTCAACGTGATGGTTCGACATCTCTTGCTTTTGTTTAGCGTAAGCTCGTTTCCTTGTGAACGAAAAGTTGACGTGATGGTTCAACGGTCGATGTGATTGTTCGACAGCTCTCGCTTTTATTTAGCGTATGCTCGTTTCCTTGTAAATGAAAGGTTTACGTGATGGTTCAATGGTCGACGTGATGGTGCGACAACTCTCACTTTTATTTAGTGTATGCTCGTTTCCATGTGAACGAAAGGTTGACGTGATGGTTCAACGGTCGACGTGATGGTTCGACATCTCTCGCTTTTATTTAGCGTATGCTCGTTTCCTTGTAAACGAAAGGTTAACGTGATGGTTCAACGGTCGACGTGATGGTTCGACAGCTCTCGGTTTTATTTAGCGTATGCTCCTTTCCTTGTAAACGAACGGTTGACGTGGTGGTTCAACGGTCTATGTGATGGTTCGCAATTCTCGCTTTTATTTATTGTATGCTCGTTTCCTTGTGAACGAAAGGTTGACGTGATGGTTCAACGGTCGACGTGATGGTTCGACAGCTCTCGCTTTTATTTAGCGTATGCTCGTTTCCTTGTAAACGAAAGGTTGACGTGATGGTTCAACGGTCGATGTGATGGTTCGACAGCTCTCACTTTCATTTAGTGTATGCTCGTTTCCTTGTGAACGAAAGGTTGACGTGATGGTTCAACGGTCGACGTGATGGTTCGACAGCTTTCGCTTTTATTTAGCGTATGCTCGTTTCCTTGTGAACGAAAGGTTGACGTGATGGTTCAACGGTCGACGTGATGGTTCGACAACACTCGCTTTTATTTAGCGTATGCTCGTTTCCTTGTGAACGAAAGGTTGACGTGATGGTTCAACGGTCGAAGTGATGGTTCGACGACACTCGCTTTTATTTAGCGTAGGCTCGTTTCCTTGTGAACAAAAGGTTGACGTGATGGTTCAACGGTCGACGTGATGGTTCGACAGTTCGCACTTTTATTTAGTGCTTTGCTCGTTTCCTTGTGAACGAAAGGTTGACGTGATGGTTCATCGGTCGATGTGATGGTTCGACGGCACACGCTTTTAATTACCGTAGGCTCGTTTCCTTATGAAGGAAAGGTTGACGTGATGGTTCGACGGTCAACGTGATGGTTCGACGGCACTCACTTTTATTTAGCGTATGCTCGTTTCCTTGTAAACGAAAGGTTGACGTGATGGTTCAACGGTCGACGTGATGGTTCGACAGCTCTCGCTTTTGTTTAGCGTATGCTCGTTTCCTTGTAAACGAAGGGTTGACGTGATGGTTCAACGGTCGACGTGATGGTTCGACAGTTCTCGCTTTTATTTAGCGTATGCTCGTTTCCTTGTGAACGAAAGGTTGACGTGATGGTTCAACGGTCGACGTGATGGTTCGACATTTCTCACTTTGAGTTCTTGCTTTGGTTGACGTGATGGTTCGACAGTTCGCGATTTTCTTTAGTGCTTTGCCCGCTTCTTTTGAAGATGGAAGGTCGACGTGATGGTTCAACAGCTCTCGCTTTTGTTTAGCGTATGCTCGTTTCCTTGTGAGCGAAAAGTTGACGTGATGGTTCAACAGTCGATGTGATGGTTCGACAACTCTCGCTTATATTTAGCGTATGCTCGTTTCCTTGTAAACGAAAGGTTGAGGTGATGGTTCAATGGTCGAGGTGATGGTTCGACAGCTCTCGCTTTTATTTAGCGTATGCTCGTTTCCTTGTAAACCAAAGGTTGACGTGATGGTTCAACGGTCGACGTGATGGTTCGACAGCTCTCACTTTTATTTAGTGTATGCTCGTTCCGTTGTGAACGAAAGGTTGACGTGATGGTTCAACGGTCGACGTGATGGTTTGATAGCTCTCGCTTTTATTTAGCGTATGCTCGTTTCCTTGTAAACGAAAGGTTGACGTGGTGGTTCAACGGTCGACGTGATGGTTCGCAGCTCTCGCTTTTATTTAGCGTATGCTCGTTTCCTTGTAAACGAAAGTTTGACATAATGCTTCAACGGTCGACGTGATGGTTCAACAGCACTCGCTTTTAGTTAGCGTAAGCTCGTTTCCTCGTGAACGAAAGGTTGAAGTGATGGTTCAACGGTCAACGTGATGGTTCGACGGAACTCGCTTTTATTTAGCATAGGCTCGTATCCTTGTGAACGAATGCTTGACGTGATGGTTCAACGGTCGACGTGATGGTTCGATAGTTCGCACTTTTATTTAGTGCTTTGATCGTTTCCTTGTGAACGAAAGGTTGACGTGATGGTTCAACGGTCGATATGATGGTTCGACGGCACTCGCTTTTATTTAGCGTAGGCTCGTTTCCTTATGAAGGAAAGGTTGACGTGATGGTTCGACGGTCAACGTGATGGTTCGATGGCACTCGCTTTTATTTAGCATATGCTCGTTTCCTTGTAAACGAAAGGTTGACGTGATGGTTCAACGGTCGACGTGATGGTTCGACAGCTCTCGCTTTTATTTAGCGTATGCTCGTTTCCTTGTAAACGAAAGGTTGACGTGATGGTTCAACGGTCGATGTGATGGTTCGACAGATCTCACTTTCATTTAGTGTATGCTCGTTTCCTCGTGAACGAAAGCTTGACGTGATGGTTCAACGGTCGACGTGATGGTTCGACAGCTCTTGCTTTTATTTAGCATATGCTCGTTTCCTTGTAAACGAAAGGTTGACGTGATGGTTCAACGGTCGACGTGATGGTTCGACAGCTCTCGCTTTTATTTAGCGTATGCTCGTTTCCTTGTAAACCAAAGGTTGACGTGATGGTTCAACGGTCGACGTGATGGTTCGACAGCTCTCACTTTTATTTAGTGTATGCTCGTTCCCTTGTGAACGAAAGGTTGACGTGATGGTTCAACGGTCGACGTGATGGTTTGATAGCTCTCGCTTTTATTTAGCGTATGCTCGTTTCCTTGTAAACGAAAGGTTGACGTGGTGGTTCAACGGTCGACGTGATGGTTCGCAGCTCTCGCTTTTATTTAGCGTATGCTCGTTTCCTTGTAAACGAAAGGTTGACATAAGGCTTCAACGGTCGACGTGATGGTTCGACAGCACTCGCTTTTAGTTAGCGTAAGCTCGTTTCCTCGTGAACGAAAGGTTGAAGTGATGGTTCAACGGTCAACGTGATGGTTCGACGGAACTCGCTTTTATTTAGCATAGGCTCGTATCCTTGTGAACGTAAGGTTGACGTGATGGTTCAACGGTCGACGTGATGGTTAGATAGTTCGCACTTTTATTTAGTGCTTTGATCGTTTCCTTGTGAACGAAAGGTTGAAGTGATGGTTCAACGGTCGATATGATGGTTCGACGGCACTCGCTTTTATTTAGCGTAGGCTCGTTTCCTTATGAAGGAAAGGTTGACGTGATGGTTCGACGGTCAACGTGATGGTTCGATGGCACTCGCTTTTATTTAGCATATGCTCGTTTCCTTGTAAACGAAAGGTTGACGTGATGGTTCAACGGTCGACGTGATGGTTCGACATTTCTTGCTTTTATTTAGCGTATTCTCGTTTCCTTTTGAACGAAAGGTTGACGTGATGGTTCGACATTTCGCACTTTGAGTCCGTGCTTTGGTTGACGTGATGGTTCGATAGTTCGTGATTTTCTTTAGTGCTTTGCCCGCTTCTGTTGAGGATGGAAGGTCGACGTGGTGGTTCGACAGCTCTCGCTTTTGTTTAGCATATGCTCATTTCCTTGTGAACGAAAAGTTGACATGATGGTTCAACGATCGACATGATGGTTCGACAGCACTCGCTTTTATTTAGCGTATGCTCGTTTCCTTGTAAACGAAAGGTTGACGTGATGGTTCAACGGTCGATGTGATGGTTCGACAGCTCTTGCTTTTGTTTAGCGTAAGCTCGTTTCCTTGTGAACGAAAAGTTGACGTGATGGTTCAACGGTCGATGTGATGGTTCGACAGCTCTCGCTTTTATTTAGCGTATGCTCGTTTCCTTGTAAACGAAAGGTTGACGTGATGGTTCAACGGTCGACGTGATGGTGCGACAGCTCTCACTTTTATTTAGTGTATGCTCGTTTCCTTGTGAACAAAAGGTTGACGTGATGGTTCAACGGTCGCCGTGATGGTTCGACAGTTCTCGCTTTTATTTAGCGTATGCTCGTTTCCTTTTAAACGAAAGGTTGACGTGATGGTTCAACGGTCGATGTGATGGTTCGACAGCTCTCACTTTCATTTAGTGTATGCTCGTTTCCTTGTGAACGAAAGGTTGACGTGATGGTTCAACGGTCGACGTGATTGTTCGACAGCTCTCGCTTTTATTTAGCATATGCATGTTTCCTTGTAAACGAAAGGTGGACGTGATGGTTCAACGGTCGACGTGATGGTTCGACAGCTCTCGCTTTTATTTAGCGTATGCTCGTTTCCTTGTAAACCAAAGGTTGACGTGATGGTTCAACGGTCGACGTGATGGTTCGACAGCTCTCACTTTTATTTAGTGTATGCTCGTTCCCTTGTGAACGAAAGGTTGACGTGATGGTTCAACGGTCGAAGTGATGGTTCGACAACTCTCGCTTTTATTTAGCGTATGCTCGTTTCCTTGTAAACGAAAGGTTGACGTGGTGGTTCAACGGTCGACGTGATGGTTCGACAGCATTCGCTTTTATTTAGCGTAAGCTCGTTTCCTCGTGAACGAAAGGTTGAAGTGATGGTTCAACGGTCAACGTGATGGTTCGACGGAACTCGCTTTTATTTAGCATAGGCTCGTATCCTTGTGAACGAAAGGTTGACATGATGGTTCGACAGTTCGCACTTTTATTCAGTGCTTTGATCGTTTCCTTGTGAACGAAAGGTTGACGTGATGGTTCAACGGTCGATATGATGGTTCGACGGCACTCGCTTTTATTTAGCGTAGGCTCGTTTCCTTATGAAGGAAAGGTTGACGTGATGGTTCGACGGTCAACATGATGGTTCGATGTCACTCGCTTTTATTTAGCATATGCTCGTTTCCTTGTAAACGAAAGGTTGACGTGATGGTTCAACGGTCGACGTGATGGTTCGACATTTCTCGCTTTTATTTAGCGTATGCTCGTTTCCTTGTGAACGAAAGGTTGACGTGATGGTTCGACGGTCGACGTGATGGTTCGACATTTCGCACTTTGAGTCCGTGCTTTGGTTGACGTGATGGTTTGATAGTTCGCGATTTTCTTTAGTGCTTTGCCCGCTTCTTTTGAGGATGGAAGGTCGACTTGATGGTTCAACAACTCTCGCTTTTGTTTAGCATATGCTCATTTCCTTGTGAACGAAAAGTTGACGTGATGGTTCAATGATCGACATGATGGTTCGACAGCACTCGCTTTTATTTAGCGTATGCTCGTTTCCTTGTAAACGAAAGGTTGACGTGATGGTTCAACGGTCGAAGTGATGGTTCGACAGCTCTTGCTTTTGTTTAGCGTAAGCTCGTTTCCTTGTGAACGAAAAGTTGACGTGATGGTTCAACGGTCGATGTGATGGTTCGACAGCTCTCGCTTTTATTTAGCATATTCTTGTTTCCTTGTAAACGAAAGGTTGACGTGATGGTTCAATGGTCGACGTGATGGTGCGACAGCTCTCACTTTTATTTAGTGTATGCTCGTTTCCTTGTGAACGAAAGGTTGACGTGATGGTTCAACGGTCGACGTGATGGTTCGACAGCTCTCGCTTTTATTTAGCGTAAGCTCGTTTCCTTGTAAACGAAAGGTTAACGTGATGGTTCAACGGTCGATGTGATGGTTCGACAGCTCTCGCTTTTATTTAGCGTATGCTCCTTTCCTTGTAAATGAACGGTTGACGTGGTGGTTCAACGGTCGACGTGATGGTTCGCAACTCTCGCTTTTATTTAGTGTATGCTCGTTTCCTTGTGAACGAAAGGTTGAAGTGATGGTTCAACGGTCGACGTGATGGTTCGACAGCTCTCGCTTTTATTTATCGTATGCTCGTTTCCTTGTAAACGAAAGGTTGACGTGATGGTTCAACGGTCGATGTGATGGTTCGACAGCTCTCACTTTCATTTATTGTATGCTCGTTTCCTTGTGAACAAAAGGTTGACGTGATGGTTCAACGGTCGACGTGATGGTTCGACAGCTCTCACTTTTATTTAGTGTATGCTCGTTTCCTTGTGAACAAAAGGTTGACGTGATGGTTCAACGGTCGCCGTGATGGTTCGACAGCTCTCGCTTTTATTTAGCGTATGCTCGTTTCCTTTTAAACGAAAGGTTGACGTGATGGTTCAACGGTCGATGTGATGGTTCGACAGCTCTCACTTTCATTTAGTGTATGCTCGTTTCCTTGTGAACGAAAGGTTGACGTGATGGTTCAACGGTCGACGTGATTGTTCGACAGCTCTCGCTTTTATTTAGCATATGCATGTTTCCTTGTAAACGAAAGGTTGACGTGATGGTTCAACGGTCGACGTGATGGTTCGACAGCTCTCGCTTTTATTTAGCGTATGCTCGTTTCCTTGTAAACCAAAGGTTGACGTGATGGTTCAACGGTCGACGTGATGGTTCGACAGCTCTCACTTTTATTTAGTGTATGCTCGTTCCCTTGTGAACGAAAGGTTGACGTGATGGTTCAACGGTCGAAGTGATGGTTCGACAACTCTCGCTTTTATTTAGCGTATGCTCGTTTCCTTGTAAACGAAAGGTTGACGTGGTGGTTCAACGGTCGACGTGATGGTTCGACAGCATTCGCTTTTATTTAGCGTAAGCTCGTTTCCTCGTGAACGAAAGGGTGAAGTGATGGTTCAACGGTCAACGTGATGGTTCGACGGAACTCGCTTTTATTTAGCATAGGCTCGTATCCTTGTGAACGAAAGGTTGACATGATGGTTCGACAGTTCGCACTTTTATTCAGTGCTTTGATCGTTTCCTTGTGAACGAAAGGTTGACGTGATGGTTCAACGGTCGATATGATGGTTCGACGACACTCGCTTTTATTTAGCGTAGGCTCGTTTCCTTATGAAGGAAAGGTTGACGTGATGGTTCGACGGTCAACATGATGGTTCGATGTCACTCGCTTTTATTTAGCATATGCTCGTTTCCTTGTAAACGAAAGGTTGACGTGATGGTTCAACGGTCGACGTGATGGTTCGACATTTCTCGCTTTTATTTAGTGTATGCTCGTTTCCTTGTGAACGAAAGGTTGACGTGATGGTTCGACGGTCGACGTGATGGTTCGACATTTCGCACTTTGAGTCCGTGCTTTGGTTGACGTGATGGTTTGATAGTTCGCGATTTTCTTTAGTGCTTTGCCCGCTTCTTTTGAGGATGGAAGGTCGACTTGATGGTTCAACAACTCTCGCTTTTGTTTAGCATATGCTCATTTCCTTGTGAACGAAAAGTTGACGTGATGGTTCAATGATCGACATGATGGTTCGACAGCACTCGCTTTTATTTAGCGTATGCTCGTTTCCTTGTAAACGAAAGGTTGACGTGATGGTTCAACGGTCGACGTGATGGTTCGACAGCTCTTGCTTTTGTTTAGCGTAAGCTCGTTTCCTTGTGAACGAAAAGTTGACGTGATGGTTCAACGGTCGATGTGATGGTTCGACAGCTCTCGCTTTTATTTAGCATATTCTTGTTTCCTTGTAAACGAAAGGTTGACGTGATGGTTCAATGGTCGACGTGATGGTGCGACAGCTCTCACTTTTATTTAGTGTATGCTCGTTTCCTTGTGAACGAAAGGTTGACGTGATGGTTCAACGGTCGACGTGATGGTTCGACAGCTCTCGCTTTTATTTAGCGTAAGCTCGTTTCCTTGTAAACGAAAGGTTAACGTGATGGTTCAACGGTCGATGTGATGGTTCGACAGCTCTCGCTTTTATTTAGCGTATGCTCCTTTCCTTGTAAATGATCGGTTGACGTGGTGGTTCAACGGTCGACGTGATGGTTCGCAACTCTCGCTTTTATTTAGTGTATGCTCGTTTCCTTGTGAACGAAAGGTTGAAGTGATGGTTCAACGGTCGACGTGATGGTTCGACAGCTCTCGCTTTTATTTATCGTATGCTCGTTTCCTTGTAAACGAAAGGTTGACGTGATGGTTCAACGGTCGATGTGATGGTTCGACAGCTCTCACTTTCATTTATTGTATGCTCGTTTCCTTGTGAACAAAAGGTTGACGTGATGGTTCAACGGTCGACGTGATGGTTCGACAGCTCTCATTTTATTTAGTGTATGCTCGTTTCCTTGTGAACAAAAGGTTGACGTGATGGTTCAACGGTCGCCGTGATGGTTCGACAGCTCTCGCTTTTATTTAGCGTATGCTCGTTTCCTTTTAAACGAAAGGTTGACGTGATGGTTCAACGGTCGATGTGATGGTTCGACAGCTCTCACTTTCATTTAGTGTATGCTCGTTTCCTTGTGAACGAAAGGTTGACGTGATGGTTCAACGGTCGACGTGATTGTTCGACAGCTCTCGCTTTTATTTAGCATATGCATGTTTCCTTGTAAACGAAAGGTTGACGTGATGGTTCAACGGTCGACGTGATGGTTCGACAGCTCTCGCTTTTATTTAGCGTATGCTCGTTTCCTTGTAAACCAAAGGTTGACGTGATGGTTCAACGGTCGACGTGATGGTTCGACAGCTCTCACTTTTATTTAGTGTATGCTCGTTCCCTTGTGAACGAAAGGTTGACGTGATGGTTCAACGGTCGAAGTGATGGTTCGACAACTCTCGCTTTTATTTAGCGTATGCTCGTTTCCTTGTAAACGAAAGGTTGACGTGGTGGTTCAACGGTCGACGTGATGGTTCGACAGCATTCGCTTTTATTTAGCGTAAGCTCGTTTCCTCGTGAACGAAAGGGTGAAGTGATGGTTCAACGGTCAACGTGATGGTTCGACGGAACTCGCTTTTATTTAGCATAGGCTCGTATCCTTGTGAACGAAAGGTTGACATGATGGTTCGACAGTTCGCACTTTTATTCAGTGCTTTGATCGTTTCCTTGTGAACGAAAGGTTGACGTGATGGTTCAACGGTCGATATGATGGTTCGACGACACTCGCTTTTATTTAGCGTAGGCTCGTTTCCTTATGAAGGAAAGGTTGACGTGATGGTTCGACGGTCAACATGATGGTTCGATGTCACTCGCTTTTATTTAGCATATGCTCGTTTCCTTGTAAACGAAAGGTTGACGTGATGGTTCAACGGTCGACGTGATGGTTCGACATTTCTCGCTTTTATTTAGCGTATGCTCGTTTCCTTGTGAACGAAAGGTTGACGTGATGGTTCGACGGTCGACGTGATGGTTCGACATTTCGCACTTTGAGTCCGTGCTTTGGTTGACGTGATGGTTTGATAGTTCGCGATTTTCTTTAGTGCTTTGCCCGCTTCTTTTGAGGATGGAAGGTCGACTTGATGGTTCAACAACTCTCGCTTTTGTTTAGCATATGCTCATTTCCTTGTGAACGAAAAGTTGACGTGATGGTTCAATGATCGACATGATGGTTCGACAGCACTCGCTTTTATTTAGCGTATGCTCGTTTCCTTGTAAACGAAAGGTTGACGTGATGGTTCAACGGTCGACGTGATGGTTCGACAGCTCTTGCTTTTGTTTAGCGTAAGCTCGTTTCCTTGTGAACGAAAAGTTGACGTGATGGTTCAACGGTCGATGTGATGGTTCGACAGCTCTCGCTTTTATTTAGCATATTCTTGTTTCCTTGTAAACGAAAGGTTGACGTGATGGTTCAATGGTCGACGTGATGGTGCGACAGCTCTCACTTTTATTTAGTGTATGCTCGTTTCCTTGTGAACGAAAGGTTGACGTGATGGTTCAACGGTCGACGTGATGGTTCGACAGCTCTCGCTTTTATTTAGCGTAAGCTCGTTTCCTTGTAAACGAAAGGTTAACGTGATGGTTCAACGGTCGATGTGATGGTTCGACAGCTCTCGCTTTTATTTAGCGTATGCTCCTTTCCTTGTAAATGATCGGTTGACGTGGTGGTTCAACGGTCGACGTGATGGTTCGCAACTCTCGCTTTTATTTAGTGTATGCTCGTTTCCTTGTGAACGAAAGGTTGAAGTGATGGTTCAACGGTCGACGTGATGGTTCGACAGCTCTCGCTTTTATTTATCGTATGCTCGTTTCCTTGTAAACGAAAGGTTGACGTGATGGTTCAACGGTCGATGTGATGGTTCGACAGCTCTCACTTTCATTTATTGTATGCTCGTTTCCTTGTGAACGAAAGGTTGACGTGATGGTTCGACAGCTCTCGCTTTTATTTAGCGTATGCTCGTTTCCTTGTAAACGAAAGGTTGACATAATGGTTCAACGGTCGACGTGATGGTTCGACAGCACTCGCTTTTATTTTGTGTATGCTCGTTTTCTTATGAATGAAAGGTTGACGTGATGGTTCAACGGTCAATGTGATGGTTCGACGGCACTCGCTTTTATTTAGCGTAGGCTCGTTTCCTTGTGAACGAAAGGTTGACGTGATGGTTCGACGGTCGACGTGATGGTTCGACAGTTCGCACTTTTATTTAGTGCTTTGCTCGTTTCCTTGTGAACGTAAGGTTGACGTGATGGTTCAACGGTCGATGTGATGGTTCGACGTCACTCGCTTTCATTTAGCGTTGGCTTGTTTCCTTATGAAGGAAAGGTTGTCGTGATGGTTCGACGGTCAACGTGATGGTTCGACGGCACTCGCTTTTATTTAGCGTATGCTCGTTTCCTTGTAAACGAAAGGTTGACGTGATGGTTCAACGGTCGACGTGATGGTTCGACAACTCTCGCTTTTATTTAGTGTATGCTCGTTTCCTTGTAAACGAAGGGTTGAGGTGATGGTTCAACGGTCGACGTGATGGTTCGACATTTCTCGATTTTATTTAGCGTAAGCTCGGTTCCTTGTGAACGAAAGGTTGACGTGATGATTCAACGGTCGACGTGATGGTTCGACATTTCGCACTTTTAGACCGTGCTTTGGTTGACGTGATGGTTCGACAGTTCGCGATTTTCTTTAGTGCTTTGCCCGCTTCTTTTGGGGATGGAAGGTCGACGTGATGGTTCGACAGCTCTCGCTTTTGTTTAGCGTATGCTCGTTTCCTTGTGAACGAAAAGTTGATGTGATGGTTCAACGGTCGACGTGATGGTTCGACAGCTCTCGCTTTTATTTAGCGTATGCTCGTTTCCTTGTAAACGAAAGGTTGACGTGATGGTTCAATGGTCGACGTGATGGTTCGACAGCTCTCGCTTTTGTTTAGCGTATGCTCGTTTCCTTGTGAACGAAAAGTTGACGTGATGGTTCAACGGTCGATGTGATGGTTCGACAGCTCTCGCTTTTATTTAGCGTATGCTCGTTTCCTTGTAAACGAAATGTTGACGTGAAGGTTCAATGGTCGACGTGATGGTGCGACAGCTCTCACTTTTATTTAGTGTATGCCCGTTTCCTTGTGAACAAAAGGTTGACATGTTGGTTCAACGGTCGACGTGATGGTTCGACAGCTCTCGCTTTCATTTAACGTATGCTCGTTTCCTTGTAAACAAAAGGTTAACGTGATGGTTCAACGGTCGACGTGATGGTTCGACAGCTCTCACTTTTATTTAGTGTATGCTCGTTTCCTTGTGAACGAAAGGTTGACGTGATGGTTCAACGGTCGACGTGATGGTTCGACAGCTCTCGCTTTTATTTAACGTATGCTCGTTTCCTTGTAAACAAAAGGTTAACGTGATGGTTCAACGGTCGACGTGATGGTTCGACAGCTCTCGCTTTTATTTAGCATATGCTCGTTTCCTTGTAAACGAACGATTGACTTGGTGGTTCAACGGTCGGCGTGATTGTTCGCAGCTCTCGCTTTTATTTATTGTATGCTCGTTTCCTTATGAACGAAAGGTTGACGTGATGGTTCAACGGTCGACGTGATGGTTCGACATCTCTCGCTTTTATTTAGCGTATGCTCGTTTCCTTGTAAACGAAAGGTTGACGTGATGGTTCAACGGTCGATGTGATGGTTCGACAGCTCTCACTATCATTTAGTGTATGCTCGTTTCCTTGTGAACGAAAGGTTGACGTGATGGTTCAACGGTCGACGTGATGATTCGACAGCTCTCGCTTTTATTTAGCGTATGCTCGTTTCCTTATAAACTAAAGATTGACGTGATGGTTCAACGGTCGACATGATGGTTTGACAGCTCTCGCTTTTATTTAGCATATGCTCGTTTCTTTGTAAATAAAAGGTTGACGTGATGGTTCAACGGTCGACGTGATGGTTCGACAGCTCTCACTTTTATTTAGTGCATGCTCGTTTCCTTGTGAACGAAAGGTTGACATGATGGTTCAACGGTCGACGTGATGATTCGACAGCTCTCGCTTTTATTTAGCGTATGCTCGTTTCCTTGTAAACGAAAGGTTGACGTGATGGTTCAACGGTCGATGTAATGGTTCGACCGCACTCGCTTTTATTTAGCGTAGGCTCGTTTCCTTGTGAACGATAGGTTGACGTGATGGTTCAACGGTCGACGTGATGGTTCGACAGTTCGCACTTTTATTTAGTGCTTTGCTCGTTTCCTTGTGAACGTAAGGTTGACGTGATGGTTCAACGGTAGATGTGATGGTTCGACGACACTCGCTTTCATTTAGCGTAGGCTCGTTTCCTTGTAAACGAAAGGTTGACGTGATGGTTCAATGGTCGATGTGATGGTTCGACAACTCTCCCTTTTGTTTAGCGTATGCTCGTTTCCTTGTGAACGAAAAGTTGACGTGATGGTTCAACGGTCGATGTGATGGTTCGACAGCTCTCGCTTTTATTTAGCGTATGCTCGTTTCCTTGTAAACGAAATGTTGACGTGAAGGTTCAATGGTCGACGTGATGGTGCGACAGCTCTCACTTTTATTTAGTGTATGCCCGTTTCCTTGTGAACGAAAGGTTGACATGTTGGTTCAACGATCGACGTGATGGTTCGACAGCTCTCGCTTTTATTTAGCGTATGCTCGTTTCCTTGTAAACGAAAGGTTGATGTGATGGTTCAACGGTCGACGTGATGGTTCGACAGCTCTCGCTTTTATTTAGTGTATTTTCATTTCCTTGTAAACGAAGGGTTGACGTGATGGTTCAACGGTTGACATGATGGTTCGACAACTCTCACTTCTTTTTAAGATGGAAGGTCGACGTGATGGTTCGACAACTCTCGCTTTTGTTTAGCGTATGCTCGTTTCCTTGTGAACGAAAAGTTGATGTGATGGTTCAACGTTCGAAGTGATGGTTCGACAGCTCTCGCTTTTATTTAGCGTATGCTCGTTTCCTTGTAAACGAAAGGTTGACGTGGATGTTAAACGGTCAACGTGATGGTTCGACAACTCTCGCTTTTGTTTAGCGTATGCTCGTTTCCTTGTGCACGAAAAGTTAACGTGATGGTTCAACGGTCGATGTGATGGTTCGACAGCTCTCACTTTTATTTAGCGTATGCTCGTTTCCTTGTAAATCAAAGGTTGACGTGATGGTTCAATGGTCAACGTGATGGTTCGACAGCTCTCACTTTTATTTAGTGTATGCTCGTTTCCTTGTGAACGAAAGGTTGACGTGGTGGTTCAACGGTCGACATGATGGTTCAACAGCTCTCGCTTTTATTTAGCGTATGCTCGTTTCCTTGTAAACAAAAGGTTGACGTGATGGTTCAACGGTCGACGTGATGGTTCGACAGCTCTCGCTTTTATTTAGCGTTTGCTCGTTTCCTTGTAAACGAAAGGTTGACGTGGTGGTTCAACGGTCGACGTGATGGTTCGCAACTCTCGCTTTTATTTAGCGTATGCTCGTTTCCTTGTAAACGAATGGTTGACGTAATGGTTCAACGGTCGAGGTGATGGTTCGACAGCACTCGCTTTTTTTTAGTGTATGCTCGTTTCCTTATGAACGAAAGGTTGACGTGATGGTTCAACGGTCGATGTGATGGTTTGACCGCACTCGCTTTTATTTAGCGTAGGCTCGTTTCCTTGTGAACGATAGGTTGACGTGATGGTTCAACGGTCGACGTGATGGTTCGACAGTTCGCACTTTTATTTAGTGCTTTGCTCGTTTCCTTGTGAACGTAAGGTTGACGTGATTGTTCAACGGTCGATGTGATGGTTCGACGGCACTCGCTTTCATTTAGCATAGGCTCGTTTCCTTATGAAGGAAAGGTTGACGTGATGGTTCGACGGTCAACGTGATGGTTCGACGGCACTCGCTTTTATTTAGCGTATGCTCGTTTCCTTGTAAATGAAAGGTTGACGTGATGGTTCAACGGTCGACGTGATGGTTCGACAGCTCTCGCTTTTATTTAGCGTATTTTCGTTTCCTTGTAAACAAAGGGTTGACGTGATGGTTCAACGGTCGATATGATGGTTCGACATTTCTCGCTTTTATTTAGCGTATGCTCGTTTCCTTGTAAACGAAAGGTTGACGTGATGGTTCAACGGTCGACGTGATGGTTCGACAGCTCTTGCTTTTATTTAGCGTATTTTTGTTTCCTTGTAAACGAAGGGTTGACGTGATGGTTCAACGGTCGCCATGATGGTTCGACATTTCTCGCTTTTATTTAACGTATGCTCGTTTCCTTGTGAACGAAAGGTTGACGTGATGGTTCAACGGTCGACGTGATGGTTCGACTTTTCGCACTTTTAGTCCGTACTTTGGTTGACGTGATGGTTCGACTGTTCGCGATTTTCTTTAGTGCTTTGCCCGCTTCTTTTGAGGATGGAAGGTCGACGTGATGGTTCGACAGCTCTCGCTTTTGTTTAGCGTATGCTCGTTTCCATGTGAACGAAAAGTTGACGTGATGGTTCAATGATCGACGTGATGGTTCGACAGCTCTCGCTTTTATTTAGCGTATGCTCGTTTCCTTGTAAACGAAAGGTTGACGTGATGGTTCAATGGTCGACGTGATGGTTCGAAAGCTCTCGCTTTTATTTAGCGTTTGCTCGTTTCCTTGTAAACGAAAGGTTGACGTGGTGGTTCAACGGTCGACCTGATGGTTCGCAACTCTCGCTTTTATTTAACGTATGCTCGTTTCCTTGTAAACGAAAGGTTGACGTAATGGTTCAACGGTCGACGTGATGGTTCGACAGCACTCGCTTTTTTTTAGTGTATGCTCGTTTCCTTATGAACGAAAGGTTGACGTGATGGTTCAACGGTCAATGTGATGGTTCGAACGCACTCGCTTTTATTTAGCGTAGGCTCGTTTCCTTGTGAACGATAGGTTGACGTGATGGTTCAACGGTCGACGTGATGGTTCGACAGTTCGCACTTTTATTTAGTGCTTTGCTCGTTTCCTTGTGAACGTAAGGTTGACGTGATTGTTCAACGGTCTATGTGATGGTTCGACGGCACTCGCTTTCATTTAGCATAGGCTCGTTTCCTTATGAAGGAAAGGTTGACGTGATGGTTCGACGGCACTCGCTTTTATTTAGCGTATGCTCGTTTCCTTGTAAACGAAAGGTTGACGTGATGGTTCACGGTCGACGTGATGGTTCGACAGCTCTTGCTTTTATTTAGCGTATTTTCGTTTCCTTGTAAACAAAGGGTTGACGTGATGGTTCAACGGTCGACATGATGGTTCGACATTTCTCGCTTTTATTTAGCGTATGCTCGTTTCCTTGTAAACGAAAGGTTGACGTGATGGTTCAACGGTCGACGTGATGGTTCGACAGCTCTTGCTTTTATTTAGCGTATTTTCGTTTCCTTGTAAACGAAGGGTTGACGTGATGGTTCAACGGTCGCCATGATGGTTCGACATTTCTCGCTTTTATTTAGCGTATGCTCGTTTCCTTGTGAACGAAAGGTTGACGTGATGGTTCAACGGTCGACGTGATGGTTCGACTTTTCGCACTTTTAGTCCGTACTTTGGTTGATGTGATGGTTCGACTGTTCGCGATTTTCTTTAGTGCTTTGCCCGTTTCTTTTGAGGATGGAAGGTCGACGTGATGGTTCGACAGCTCTCGCTTTTGTTTAGCGTATGCTCGTTTCCTTGTGAACGAAAAGTTGACGTGATGGTTCAATGATCGACGTGATGGTTCGACAGCTCTCGCTTTTATTTAGCTTATGCTCGTTTCCTTGTAAACGAAAGGTTGACGTGATGGTTCAATGGTCGACGTGATGGTTCGACAGCTCTCGCTTTTATTTAGCGTTTGCTCGTTTCCTTGTAAACGAAAGGTTGACGTGGTGGTTCAACGGTCGACGTGATGGTTCGCAACTCTCGCTTTTATTTAACGTATGCTCGTTTCCTTGTAAACGAAAGGTTGACGTAATGGTTAAACGGTCGACGTGATGGTTCGACAGCACTCGCTTTTTTTTAGTGTATGCTCGTTTCCTTATGAACGAAAGGTTGACGTGATGGTTCAGCGGTCGATGTGATGGTTCGACCGCACTCGCTTTTATTTAGCGTAGGCTCGTTTCCTTGTGAACGATAGGTTGACGTGATGGTTCAACGGTCGACGTGATGGTTCGACAGTTCGCACTTTTATTTAGTGCTTTGCTCGTTTCCTTGTAAACGTAAGGTTGACGTGATGGTTCAACGGTCGATGTGATGGTTCGACGGCACTGGCTTTCATTTAGCATAGGCTCATTTCCTTATGAAGGAAAGGTTGACGTGATGGTTCGACGGTCAACGTGATGGTTCGACGACACTCGCTTTTATTTAGCGTATGCTCGTTTCCTTGTAAACGAAAGGTTGACGTGATGGTTCAACGGTCGACCTGATGGTTCGAAAGCTCTCGCTTTTATTTAGCATATTTTCGTTTCCTTGTAAACGAAGGGTTGACGTGATGGTTCAACGGTCGACATGATGGTTCGACATTTCTCGCTTTTATTTAGCGTATGCTCGTTTCCTTGTAAACGAAAGGTTGACGTGATGGTTCAATGGTCGACGTGATGGTTCGACAGCTCTCGCTTTTGTTTAGCGTATGCTCGTTTCCTTGTAAACGAAAGGTTGACGTGATGGTTTAATGGTCGACGTGATGGTTCGACAGCTCTCGCTTTTGTTTAGCGTATGCTCGTTTCCTTGTGAACGAAAAGTTGACGTGATGGTTCAACGGTCGACGTGATGGTTCGACAGCTCTCGCTTTTATTTAGCGTATGCTCGTTTCCTTGTAAACGAAAGGTTGACGTGATGGTTCAACAGTCGACGTGATGGTTCGACAGCTCTCGCTTTTGTTTAGCGTATGCTCGTTTCCATGTGAACGAAAAGTTGACGTGATGGTTCAACGGTGATGTGATGGTTCGACAGCTCTCGCTTTTATTTAGTGTATGCTCGTTTCCTTGTAAACGAAAGGTTGACGTGATGGTACAATGGTCGACGTGATGGTTCGACAGCTCTCACTTTTATTTAGTGTATGCTCGTTTCCTTGTGAACGAAAGGTTGACGTGATGGTTCAACGGTCGACGTGATGGTTCGACAGCTCTCTCTTTTATTTAGCGTATACTCGTTTCCTTGTAAACGAAAGGTTGACGTGGTGGTTCAACGGTCGACGTGATGGTTCGCAGCTCTTGCTTTTATTTAGCGTATGCTCGTTTCCTTGTGAACGAAAGGTTGACGTGATGGTTCAACGGTCGACTTGATGGTTCGACAGCTCTTGCTTTTATTTAGCGTATGCTCGTTTGCTTGTAAACGAAAGGTTGACGTGATGGTTCAACGGTCGACATGATGGTTCGACAGCTCTCGCTTTTATTTAGCGTATGCTCGTTTCCTTGTAAACGAAAGGTTGACGTGTATGTTCAACGGTCAACGTGATGGTTCGACAACTCTCGCTTTTGTTTAGCGTATGCTCGTTTCCTTGTGAACGAAAAGTTGACGTGATGGTTCAACGGTCGATGTGATGGTTCGACAGCTCTCACTTTTATTTAGCGTATGCTCGTTTCCTTGTAAATGAAAGGTTGACGTGATGGTTCAATGGTCGACGTGATGGTTTGACAACTCTCACTTTTATTTAGTGTATGCTCGTTTCCTTGTGAACGAAAGGTTGACGTGATGGTTTAACGGTCGACGTGATGGTTCGACAGCTCTCGCTTTTATTTAGCGTATGCTCGTTTCCTTGTAAACAAAAGGTTGACGTGATGGTTCAACGGTCGACGTGATGGTTCAACAGCTCTCGTTTTTATTTAGCGTATGCTCGTTTCCTTTTAAACGAACGGTTGACGTGGTGGTTCAACGGTCGCATGATGGTTCGCAGTTCTCGCTTTTATTTAGTGTATGCTCGTTTCCTTGTGAACGAAAGGTTGACGTGATGGTTCAACGGTCGACTTGATGGTTCGACAGCTCTCGCCTTTATTTAGCGTATGCTCGTTTACTTGTAAACGAAAGGTTGACGTGATGGTTCAACGGTCTACGTGATGGTTCGACAGCTCTTACTTTCATTTAGTGTATGCTCGTTTCCTTGTGAGCGAAAGGTTGACGTGATGGTTCAACGGTCAACGTGATTGTTCGACAGCTCTCGCTTTTATTTAGCTTATGCTCGTTTCCTTGTAAACGAAAGGTTGACGTGATGGTTCAACGGTCGACGTGATGGTTCGACAGCTCTCGCTTTTGTTTAGTGTATGCTCGTTTCCTTGTGAACGAAAAGTTGACGTGATGGTTCAACAGTCGACGTGATAGTTCGACAACTCTCGCTTTTATATAGCGTATGCTCGTTTCCTTGTAAACGAAAGTTTGACGTGATGGTTCAACGGTTGACGTGATGGTTCGACAGCTCTCGCTTTTGTTTAGCGTATGCTCGTTTCCATGTGAACGAAAAGTTGACGTGATGGTTCAACGGTCGATGTGATGGTTCGACAACTCTCGCTTTTATTTAGCGTATGCTCGTTTCCTTGTAAATGAAAGGTTGACGTGATGGTTCAATGGTCGACGTGATGGTTCGACAGCTCTCGCTTTTATTTAGTGTATGCTCGTTTCCTTGTGAACGAAAGGTTGACGTGATGGTTCAACGGTCGACGTGATGGTTCGACAGCTCTCGCTTTTATTTAGCGTATGCTCGTTTCCTTGTAAAAGAAAGGTTAACGTGGTGGTTCAACGGTCGACGTGATGGTTCGCAGCTCTCGCTTTTATTTAGCGTATGCTCGTTTCCTTGTGAACGAAAGGTTGACGTGATGGTTCAACGGTCGACTTGATGGTTCGACAGCTCTTGCTTTGATTTAGCGTATGCTCGTTTGCTTGTAAACGAAAGGTTGACGTGATGGTTCAACGGTCGACGTGATGGTTCGACAACTCTCTCTTTTATTTAGCGTATGCTCGTTTCCTTGTAAATGAAAGGTTGACGTGTATGTTCAACGGTCAACGTGATGGTTCGACAGCTCTCGCTTTTGTTTAGTGTATGCTCGTTTCCTTGTGAACGAAAAGTTGACGTGATGGTTCAACAGTCGACGTGATAGTTCGACAACTCTCGCTTTTATATAGCGTATGCTCGTTTCCTTGTAAACGAAAGGTTGACGTGATGGTTCAACGGTCGACGTGATGGTTCGACAGCTCTCGCTTTTGTTTAGCGTATGCTCGTTTCCATGTGAACGAAAAGTTGACGTGATGGTTCAACGGTCGATGTGATGGTTCGACAACTCTCGCTTTTATTTAGCGTATGCTCGTTTCCTTGTAAATGAAAGGTTGACGTGATGGTTCAATCGTCGACGTGATGGTTCGACAGCTCTCACTTTTATTTAGTGTATGCTTGTTTCCTTGTGAACGAAAGGTTGACGTGATGGTTCAACGGTCGACGTGATGGTTCGACAGCTCTCGCTTTTATTTAGCGTATGCTCGTTTCCTTGTAAACGAAAGGTTGACGTGGTGGTTCAACGGTCGACGTGATGGTTCGCAGCTCTCGCTTTTATTTAGCGTATGCTCGTTTCCTTGTGAACGAAAGGTTGACGTGATGGTTCAACGGTCGACTTGATGGTTCGACAGCTCTTGCTTTAATTTAGCGTATGCTCGTTTGCTTGTAAACGAAAGGTTGACGTGATGGTTCAACGGTCGACGTGATGGTTCGACAACTCTCGCTTTTATTTAGCGTATGCTCGTTTACTTGTAAATGAAAGGTTGACGTGTATGTTCAACGGTCAACGTGATGGTTCGACAACTCTCGCTTTTGTTTAGCGTATGCTCGTTTCCTTGTGAACGAAAAGTTGACGTGATGGTTCAACGGTCGATGTGATGGTTCGACAGCTCTCACTTTTATTTAGCGTATGCTCGTTTCCTTGTAAACGAAAGGTTGACGTGATGGTTCGACAACTCTCACTTTTATTTAGTGTATGCTCGTTTCCTTGTGAACGAAAGGTTGACGTGATGGTTCAACGGTCGACGTGATGGTTCGACAACTCTCGCTTTTATTTAGCGTATGCTCGTTTCTTTGTAAACAAAAGGTTGACGTGATGGTTCAACGTCGACGTGATGGTTCAACAGCTCTCGCTTTTATTTAGCGTATGCTCGTTTCCTTTTAAACGAACGGTTGACGTGGTGGTTCAACGGTCGCATGATGGTTCGCAGCTCTCGCTTTTATTTAGTGTATGCTCGTTTCTTTGTGACCGAATGGTTGACGTGATGGTTCAACGGTCGACTTGATGGTTCGACAGCTCTCGCTTTTATTTAGCGTATGCTCGTTTGCTTGTAAACGAAAAGTTGACGTGAAGGTTCAACGGTCGACGTGATGGTTCGACAGCTCTTATTTTCATTTAGTGTATGCTCGTTTCCTTGTGAACAAAAGGTTGACGTGATGGTTCAACGGTCGACGTGATGGTTCAACAGCTCTCGCTTTTATATAGCGTATGCTCGTTTCCTTGTAAACGAAAGGTTGACGTGATGGTTCAATCGTCGACGTGATGGTTCGACAGCTCTCACTTTTATTTAGTGTATGCTTGTTTCCTTGTGAACGAAAGGTTGACGTGATGGTTCAACGGTCGACGTGATGGTTCGACAGCTCTCGCTTTTATTTAGCGTATGCTCGTTTCCTTGTAAACGAAAGGTTGACGTGGTGGTTCAACGGTCGACGTGATGGTTCGCAGCTCTCGCTTTTATTTAGCGTATGCTCGTTTCCTTGTGAACGAAAGGTTGACGTGATGGTTCAACGGTCGACTTGATGGTTCGACAGCTCTTGCTTTAATTTAGCGTATGCTCGTTTGCTTGTAAACGAAAGGTTGACGTGATGGTTCAACGGTCGACGTGATGGTTCGACAACTCTCGCTTTTATTTAGCGTATGCTCGTTTACTTGTAAATGAAAGGTTGACGTGTATGTTCAACGGTCAACGTGATGGTTCGACAACTCTCGCTTTTGTTTAGCGTATGCTCGTTTCCTTGTGAACGAAAAGTTGACGTGATGGTTCAACGGTCGATGTGATGGTTCGACAGCTCTCACTTTTATTTAGCGTATGCTCGTTTCCTTGTAAACGAAAGGTTGACGTGATGGTTCGACAACTCTCACTTTTATTTAGTGTATGCTCGTTTCCTTGTGAACGAAAGGTTGACGTGATGGTTCAACGGTCGACGTGATGGTTCGACAGCTCTCGCTTTTATTTAGCGTATGCTCGTTTCTTTGTAAACAAAAGGTTGACGTGATGGTTCAACGTCGACGTGATGGTTCAACAGCTCTCGCTTTTATTTAGCGTATGCTCGTTTCCTTTTAAACGAACGGTTGACGTGGTGGTTCAACGGTCGCATGATGGTTCGCAGCTCTCGCTTTTATTTAGTGTATGCTCGTTTCTTTGTGACCGAATGGTTGACGTGATGGTTCAACGGTCGACTTGATGGTTCGACAGCTCTCGCTTTTATTTAGCGTATGCTCGTTTGCTTGTAAACGAAAAGTTGACGTGAAGGTTCAACGGTCGACGTGATGGTTCGACAGCTCTTATTTTCATTTAGTGTATGCTCGTTTCCTTGTGAACAAAAGGTTGACGTGATGGTTCAACGGTCGACGTGATGGTTCAACAGCTCTCGCTTTTATATAGCGTATGCTCGTTTCCTTGTAAACGAAAGGTTGACGTGATGGTTCAACGGTCGACGTGATGGTTCGACAGCTCTCGCTTTTGTTTAGCGTATGCTCGTTTCCATGTGAACGAAAAGTTGACGTGATGGTTCAACGGTCGATGTGATGGTTCGACAACTCTCGCTTTTATTTAGCGTATGCTCGTTTCCTTGTAAATGAAAGGTTGACGTGATGGTTCAATGGTCGACGTGATGGTTCGACAGCTCTCACTTTTATTTAGTGTATGCTCGTTTTCTTGTGAACGAAAGGTTGACGTGATGGTTCAACGGTCGACGTGATGGTTCGACAGCTCTCGCTTTTATTTAGCGTATGCTCGTTTCCTTGTAAACGAAAGGTTGACGTGGTGGTTCAACGGTCGACGTGATGGTTCGCAGCTCTCGCTTTTATTTAGCGTATGCTCGTTTCCTTGTGAACGAAAGGTTGACGTGATGGTTCAACGGTCGACTTGATGGTTCGACAGCTCTTGCTTTGATTTACCGTATGCTCGTTTGCTTGTAAACGAAAGGTTGACGTGATGGTTCAACGGTCGACGTGATGGTTCGACAACTCTCGCTTTTATTTAGCGTATGCTCGTTTCCTTGTAAATGAAAGGTTGACGTGTATGTTCAACGGTCAACGTGATGGTTCGACAACTCTCGCTTTTGTTTAGCGTATGCTCGTTTCCTTGTGAACGAAAAGTTGACGTGATGGTTCAACGGTCGATGTGATGGTTCGACAGCTCTCACTTTTATTTAGCGTATGCTCGTTTCCTTGTAAACGAAAGGTTGACGTGATGGTTCAATGGTCGACGTGATGGTTCGAAAACTCTCACTTTTATTTAGTGTATGCTCGTTTCCTTGTGAACGAAAGGTTGACGTGATGGTTCAACGGTCGACGTGATGGTTCGACAGCTCTCGCTTTTATTTAGCGTATGCTCGTTTCTTTGTAAACAAAAGGTTGACGTGATGGTTCAACGTCGACGTGATGGTTCAACAGCTCTCGCTTTTATTTAGCGTATGCTCGTTTCCTTTTAAACGAACGGTTGACGTGGTGGTTCAACGGTCGCATGATGGTTCGCAGCTCTCGCTTTTATTTAGTGTATGCTCGTTTCTTTGTGAACGAATGGTTGACGTGATGGTTCAACGGTCGACTTGATGGTTCGACAGCTCTCGCTTTTATTTAGCGTATGCTCGTTTGCTTGTAAACGAAAAGTTGACGTGAAG
>OZ012741.1:214176916-214301392 GCA_963859935.3 Lathyrus sativus
GAAGGATGAAAGTCATTCATAGTGCCTTCCTCAGGAAAGTACCATGAACTTCCTTCAAACTTCAGGCTCTCAAACCTCACCAACAGGAAATGAGACAAGCTTTGGGTCTCTGCATCTTGGTCTACAGGCTTCTCCTCATGATGCTCTCCATCAATATCCTCAAGGCAACCCAAGCCCTTCATCAAATTCCTCAGAAAGAACCCCACAGATGAACAGATAACCCACTGAACAAACCAAATTAATAGGCAATCTCAGGAAATACCTAAAAAATACTAAACTAATGGGGAAAAATTTAACAAATATTCACAAGGGTCCTCAACACCTAACCCTAACATCCACAAAGGTTTCTACCTAAAAATCAAGATATAACTTGCTCAAAGAAAATGATTCATCACCTATGCACAATTCTAAACCCTAATTAGACTATCCTAAGTCAACCCTAATTAAACTAATCAAGATTAATTCTAAAAAATCTAGAAAAAAACCTATGGGGAAGTATGACTAATCATCTAATTGCACCAAAAAGAATGGGTAAAAAAGATTAATGGAAAGTACTAAAATAATTCCTACAAAATCAAATATCAAAATGAAACAATTAAAAAGCTATTTAATTGGAAAATCTACTAAAAATATCAAACATAAAAATAAAATCTCAATTTTATTTTTATAATTTTCTACTCATTTTAATCTATTCACGGAAAAAAGAAGAATTGAGAAATCATTTTTATATCTATTTTTAATGAATTATACAAAACAGAGAAATATTAAAAAGAAATTAAAAGAATTAAAATAACATGAAACGGGAGAGGGGTGAGGTTAGTAACTTCGCTCAGTTCAGTTTTAATGATGGGCTCAAAGGTGGGGTGCATTTAACAATTGGCGCAAGGCCCATCCAATTCAGAAGCCATCAAAAATAAAAAAAAACGCAGGGAGGTGGGAAAAGGAAAGGTTTCACGTGTTATGGTTGTGGGCCTCAGTCACGGGGGTGTGTCTAGCAGGCGGAAGCTGAGCCCAATGTCACTCAGCTAAATGAAACGATGCGTTTCATTTAGCTCTCTTCCCTCCAATTTTAACTATGAATCTCAACCGTTCGATGGCATTTCCAGTCCACGTTTGACCTCAAATCCAACGCCTTCTCCTTCATCGTCCCCAATGGTTAGGGTTTCCATCCAAAAACACGCTCTCATGCATCAAGATTCCAGCCATCCGTTCTCTCTCTATAATTGATGGAATCATGAAATTCCAAAGGCAAAAACATTCTATGGATTACCAGGAACAAGATGTTACGTATCATTTCTTTTTATTCCACTTGAATCAACCAAACAGAAGTCTCGAAAGTTAGGGTTTCACCACTATGCTCTGAAATCAACTCTAATAAAACTCAAATCTAATGATGCACAGTTGATCTACAAGTTATCCTCATCATCCTAATCTATTCTATATCAATTAAAACCCTAAAACAAGCTTGCAATTATTGATTCAAGATTCATGCTCCTGTTACAAAACTTAATGGATTGTGCTATAACCTTCAGGGATCAATCTACTAACCTCCTACACTAATCCTATGGTCAAGAATCCAATTAAAACTTCATAAATATTGAGATTCGAAGAAGAGAAAAACCGGCTCAAGAAATGATGGTGAAGGTTGCTTGTAGTACTTTCAAGGCTTGCAATGGCTTGTATGTGATCCTTGGAAGATGCACTCTCTTCTGTTTGCAAAAGCTTCGAAGGAAACAGCTTGTAATGGCAGGAATCACAACTTTCTTGAACTTGAAGGAACTTTCTTCAATGGTGTTTCTCTCTCTCTTTCTTCTGACTTCAATCACTATCACCAACCTCTAACACTCCTTGATGCACTCTTTTTATAACAATCCATGGAAGTCTCTAGATTCATCTAGAATGATGTGGAAGTTTCATGAAAGTTCCATGATATTCCATAATGGTCATCTCATCTCATATGCCATGCCATGTTATTTTGGTCTCAAATTCTCCTTACATGAGTTATTGAATGAGGATAAGTGAAAAACAAGGCCATTTGTTGCTTGTGTAGGGTTTTCCAATGCTACCTTCTTTTCCAAGTAACTAATTTCCAAAGGAACCACATTTTTTAAGCCTCAAATGAAAATTCTACTTAAACCAATCTTCTCAAAATGTTTTTTCCAATCAAAATGATATATTGGATGACCTATTTTGGATTTGTAGATCTCCCAAAACACTTTTCAATTTCAACTTTTCAAAGTTATAAGCCATTTTTAGTTCATTTTTGACCAATCATGGAATTTTGTGCTATGAGCTTTTTCAACAATTTGTGACCTTCTTTCTAGACTTAAAATCACATTTTGAGCAACTTTCATGTTTTGAATTTTTCCATTTGAAGCTTGGAAATAGGAGTTTTAGGCATTGGCTAAAATGACCTATAACTGACAAATGACCAAAATACCCCTGCCTTGTTCAAACCATAAGTTGAGTTCCACAAATCCAATCAAGGACTTCTACCACTCAAATTAAAGCTAAGAACATCCTCTTCAACATTCATGTTGACCAAGAAATCATAGGAATCATCCTACTAGGGCAAAAGTTGTCTGCAAGTTGGGTGACTTTCAAGGACCCAGATTCACATACCTCTGCTGACCTGCAATTTGTCAAAACCATAACTTGAGCTCTGTAACTCCTATCAAGGACTTCCACCACTCAAATTAAAGCTTAGAACAAGCTATACAACATTCATGTTGTGGGGAAAATGAGATATCAAACACATCTAGTGCTAAAACTGCCTGGAAGATAGGGATCAAATTAGGGTTTTTCCACTGACAATCCTCAGAAACCCTAACTTGAAACTTCTCAAACTCCTCAATCATGATGAGTTGGTCTAGGAATCATCTTTATAACATCTCTATACATCATTCCATGATCTCATGGCCCTTGGATTAAGTCTCAACCTTCTCCAAATCTTCAGCTGGTCTAGGGTTGACCCAGTCAAAACCCTAATTCTACCATTCATGGTTGAATCTTCTGAATTCTTACATAATGACTTCTCTGGGCTTTATGAAGGCTATCAAGGCATCTCATAAGCTTTCAAAACATCAAGTTCATTCTCAAAGTCTCAGAATCATCTGAGGGGCACTCACAACTCTCAAACTGTGAAGCACACAACCCTGGTTTCAACCAACTCCTCTGAGGATCTCTTGAACTTTCTGATGAAGGTATCAACTTTCAAACATTCCATGAATGAATAAATGTTGGTCAAATTTTGGGGTGCAACAATGTGAAGGGGGAGTTATTGGCCAAGCTGCAGCATGCCTGGACGCGTATTAACCGCAAGGGGAAGCCACTGTTAGGAAAGAACGACTGTCAGGCCTATGCACCTTATAGAGTTTGGATTCAGGAGAGGGCTAGTCAGTTGAGGATGCCGTTTCCAGATGCACCAATTCTTGTTCCCGTTCCGGTAGCGGAGCCAACTACTGTTTCTAGGGAAGTCTATGAGCAAGTTGTGAAGGAAAAAGAAGCCTTGATAAAGATTAACGAAGGGTTAGAGCAAGAGTTAGCCCAGGCACGCAGCGAGAAGAACAAGGCTGTATATGCTTTCCAACAACAGATCGAGCTGGTAAATAGACTAGGGGCTGAGTTGACTGAAGAAAAGAAAAAGCGTGAACGTCTGGGGCAAGAGTTCAGAAGCTCCCATGACATGCTGGAAGCCAAAAAGAAAGCGCTCGACGCAGCACACCGAGAGATATCCTCTTGCAATAAGACTTGGAATGCTACACTCACCAACAATAAGAAGAGGGAAGATAAGCCAAAGCAGCAAATTTCCGACCTCGAGGAGAAGTTGAAGTCTAGCATCAAGAAGTGTGAGGAGGAAGTAATGACCCGGTATAGTGTCCAGCATGCACTGAACAAGGCAATCAAATCCAGAGATGAAGCAGTGTCTCAGAAGCGAAAGTTAGAAGATTGCTTCGGAGAAGCAACATGGGAAGAAACTGCTGAAGACGTACGCCGTGTCCTCAAGAGGAGAAACCAGCTTGTTGAAGGGCTGCTTGATCGACCAAGCCATCCGGAGACCAAGAAGTTGATAGAGGAGTACCAGACTTTTGGGAGGATTTGATCATTTCATGTAGTAACTTGTATGCTTTATTTGCATAGTGCTGACCATCACCAGGATTGTTGGTTGAGGTCATGCCTTCTCTTTACTCTCAGCGATATTGTACCCTGGGCTTATTGATTCTCCCTGCAATATATGAGGCTTTCTATGATTCAGCTCCGATATTCCTATTGTCAGCACTGTCACTGCACCGGCACATTCGCACTAGAACTGGGGGAATGAACTTCCCTAATGCACAGACACATTGCATTGCATTCATATTCACATTGCATTACAGGTAATCTTTGAATGGTGTCTTATTCCCTGCTCTGTATCAGGTACTTAACAGGATTGCAGATCAGCATCCGCACCGCTATTCTACACGCTCCAACTGTCGGAAAATCATGGACCAAATGCAGAACGAGATGCAAGATGTGCGCGAGAAGCTCGCCCTTTTCATGCAGACCATGGAGGCTATAGCAAAAGGGCAGGAGAATTTGCAGGCCATGGTCCAGCCTCTATTGGCTCGAAACGCTGGTCATGGTAATGAAGATCATCAGTCTGTCCGGGTTGATACTGCTCATGGAGACGGCACTCCCACGCCAGTGGCTCCGCCCGTAGTCAATATACCTGCTGCTAATGTCAACAACGCTACCGCTGCTGTGAATGGTAACGTCGGAGTGGGGAATGAGACTGCTGTCCATAATGTTGGGCTGGGTGATGTCAATTTGGGAGATAATCTAGGAGGCAATGGCTTTGCCAATACTGGGTTCGGATTCAACGATCAGGGATTCGATAACACTGGGAAGTATGGTTTTAATGCTCAAGGCTTTGGGCAAGATGGTTATGGTATGGTCAATCAGGGTTACGGAGGCTTTGGAAACGGAAACGGTACTGGGTTTATGGCTTTTGGTCCTGCTGGAGGTGTTCAAGGGTACGGCAACAGAGGCCGAGGTCCGGGGATGAATCAGATCAGAGCTGGACGTAATAATGGATATGATGGGTACGGGGCTGGAAATGGTATGTGGCAAGAGGATCAGCAGGAGGACGCCTTCTCCGGAGGAGGTTTTGAAGGGCCGATGGATGATTCCCAAAAGATTAGAATGCTGGAAGAGCAGATGAAGGGAGTTTTAAATCAAAGTGCTGTGGGATTGGACATGGCGACCATGGGTCTGGTACCTGGCCTGAGGGTGCCAATTAAATTCAAAGCTCCTGCATTCGATAAGTACAAAGGAGACACATGTCCGAAAGTGCATGTACGAGCTTATTACAGAAAGATGTCTGCATACTCAACTGATGAAAGAATGCTAATGCATTTCTTTCAGGATAGTCTGTCGGGCCCTTCCCTAGAGTGGTACATGGGGTTGGAGCCAACTGATATCAAGACATGGAAGCAATTGGCGGAGGCGTTCGTAGCCCATTACAAGTATAACAGCGACCTGGCGCCCAATCGGGTCCAGTTGGCCGGGCTTTCGCAGAAGAAGGGGGAGAGTTTTAAGGAGTACGCGCAAAGGTGGCGCGATATGGCTGCCAGGGTCCGTCCTCCGGTGGAAGATGAGGAAATGAATGACATGTTTGTCGGCACGTTCTCAGGACTGTTTCATGATATGCTGTTCCATACGTCTCTGGCCAGTTTTTCAGACCTGATTCTGATGGGGGAAAAGATTGAACGTAACATTAAGCAAGGAAAGTTCCAAGTCGAGGAATCAACTGCATCTGGCAGTAATAGGAAAGCTTATGGTGGGCGCCGTCAGGGCGAGGCTAGCGCAGTATTTGGAGGCCGAGGCAGAGGCCGAGGCAGGGGAAGAGGTCAATATCGTCAGCCGCAGCAGGTGTCGAGTGTTACTATCCCATATCAACAACAACCACTCCAGCAACAACAACCGGTTCAGCAGCAGCCAATGCCACAGCAGCAGCAGCCTCAGCAGGGGGCACAGCAAGCTCAGCGAAGATTCCAGGGCAGTAAGCCGAGAAGAGTGTTTGAGAAGCCTCCCTCTACCTATGCTGATTTATTGCAGACATTGTTGGGATTGAATCTGGTAGAGAAAAGAACTCTGGCGCCGATAACGGGAGCTCCCCCGTTCGGCTACGATGCGAATAGACACTGCGAGTTTCATTCTGGGGCCCCGGGTCACGATATAGAAGGTTGCCATGCTTTTAAGCACGTTGTGCAGGATCTTTTAGACAACAAGACTATCAATTTCGGAACGGCAGGTCCGAATATAGTCCAGAAACCCATGCCTAATCATGGGGCGAACGCCGTTCTGGCTGAGGAAGGTCTGAATCTTATTATGAATGTTGAAGATTTAAAGACGCCGCTGAGCGAGATAAAGAGCCGACTGTTGCAAGGAGGTGTTTACCCAGGATGTAACGAGTATTGCTTAGACTGTTGGACCCTAGCTGGGGGGTGTGAGGATTTGAAGAAAGGCATTCAGGCTTTAATTGATGAAGGTATACTGCAGTTTGATCGAGCGGCAACTGACGAGCCTGCAGAGGCAGTAGTGGATAATCAGAGTGATGTGGCCACTGTGACAATTCCTCGGAAGACGATCACTATTGCAGCACCAGCTCAGCGACCACCGATCACCATAACTAAGGCCGGGCCAATCCCGTACGAGAACACGAAAGCAGTCCCATGGTCATATGGGCTAGAGGTGTATTGTGATGGGATAAAGATTGATGTTAACAAGCAGCCAGCGGAGATTGTGGATAATGTTGTTGGTTCAGGAGGCATGACGAGGAGTGGCAGGATCTTTATATCTCCTGAAGTGGAGGCTGAAAGACTAGCGAAAGGAAAAGGGAAAGTGGTTGAAAATGGTCCGGTACAAGCAAGTGAAAAAGAAGCAGCATCGAAGGATGTAGAAGAGTTCATGCGCTTGATTCGAAAAAGTGATTATAAGATTGTGGAGCATCTGCAGCAGACGCCGTCCAAAATATCTATCTTGTCATTGCTCTTGTGTTCGGAAGCTCACAGAAATGCTTTGCTGAAAGTCCTGGACACTTCTTTTGTACCCCAGGATGTCTCCGTAAATCAGCTAGAAGGAGTATTGGCACATGTGAATGCAGGCCACAGCTTGGGCTTTACCGATTTTGACTTGACTCCGAAAGGGAGAGATCATAATATGGCGTTACACGTATCTATTGAGTGTAGAGGATCGGTAATGTTGCACGTATTGGTTGACACCGGATCATCTTTGAATGTGCTGCCCAAGAAGGCGATGATGAAGCTGGATGTTCGAGGAATCTTGTGCACACCCAGTGATTTGGTAGTCAGAGCATTTGACGGCACGCAGAGAACAGTCTTCGGATCGATTACTTTGCCTCTGCAAGTGGGGCCGGAAGTATTTGCAACGGAGTTTTATATCATGGATATACAGCCTGCGTATAGCTGCTTGCTTGGAAGACCCTGGATTCATGGGGCAGGGGCCGTCACGTCTACCCTGCATCAGAAGTTAAAATATATGGTCGGAGACAGTGTAGTCACCGTGTGCGGAGAAGAAGACATCCTGGTCAGCCATCTATCTTCATTTAAATATGTGGAAGTCGACGGGGAGATCCACGAGACACCGTGCCAGGCATTCGAAGGTTTGCGCGTCAAGGACAAAGGTCCCGGGCCGAGTAAAGTTCCAGAAATAGCTGTCTCATCGTATAAAGAAGCTCAAGCTCTAGTGGAAGCAGGAGAAGCCAAGGGCTGGGGCAAGGTGCTGGACATTCCTGTGAAGATGGACCGGTTCGGGCTGGGGTACCGACCGTCGTCATCAACTCCTTCCGTGGGGGCCCCCCGTTTCAGAAAGCCGATTATCATCTCTGCCAGTGGAGTATGTCATGAAACTGTCAATGCTGCTTCCGAGTCTGATGAAGGAGACAGCGACTGTGATATGGATGCCTGGATTCAGCCAAGCACGCCAGGACAAGGACTGTGCAACTGGTCTATTCAGGAGCTTGTTCCTGTGACTTTTAAACAGTAATGCTTTGCTTTATTAATTGTTGAATAATCTGATGTCTTGCCCGGGGCATCAGGATTTGCTTAGGGCTGTGTTGTTATAAACATTGCGTGTTAATCATTAAATAAATGGCGTTTTTTCATGTGCAAATACTGTAATCCCTGTCTTTCTTGTTTTATATTTTTCAATAAAATGGCAACGTGGTTATTCGCTTTATACGCATTTTGAAGCACTTAACCATTCCTTTTGCAGGATAACATTTTCAGATGACATCCTTGAACCACCTATGACTCGTCCCGACTTTGAGCACCCCGTGCTTCAGGCTGAAGAAGAGGTTGTCGAAGATAGCGACGTTCCTGAAGAACTGTCTTGGTTAGTGAAGCAAGAGGAGAGAGCCATTCTGCCTCACGACGAGGTCATCGAAATTATCAATTTGGGGTCGGAAGGGGTTGAGAAGAATATTCGTATCGGAGCCGCACTGCAGAGTGATATCAAGCGAAGACTGGTTGAAATGCTCCAAGAGTATAATGACGTATTCGCTTGGTCATATGAAGATATGCCGGGGCTCGATACAGATATGGTCGTACATCGCCTGCCACTGAAAGAAGATTGCCTGCCGGTCAAGCAAAAGCTTCGCAGAACTCGACCAGATATGGCAATGAAGATCAAAGAGGAGGTTCAGAAACAGTGGGACGCTGGTTTCCTGGCTGTGACAAAGTATCCCTCATGGGTTGCCAACATCGTACCAGTGCCAAAGAAAGATGGCAAGGTTCGAATGTGCGTGGATTATAGAGATTTGAATAAAGCAAGCCCAAAAGACGATTTTCCACTTCCTCACATTGACGTATTAGTTGATAATACCGCTCAATACTCCGTGTTCTCCTTCATGGATGGCTTTTCAGGCTATAATCAAATTAAAATGGCGCCAGAGGATATGGAGAAGACTACTTTCATAACGCCTTGGGGAACATTTTGCTACAAAGTGATGCCCTTTGGTTTGAAAAATGCTGGGGCAACATATCAGCGTGCGATGACGACTCTTTTTCATGACATGATGCATAAAGAGATCGAAGTTTATGTTGACGATATGATTGCCAAATCCCAGACGGAGGAAGAGCATCTGGTGAATCTGCTGAAGTTGTTTAAAAGACTTAGGAAGTTCAGGCTGAGGCTGAACCCTAACAAATGCACCTTCGGGGTGAGATCGGGTAAACTGCTGGGGTTTATCGTAAGCGAAAGAGGAATAGAGGTCGATCCTGCTAAAATAAAAGCGATTCAAGAAATGCCGACGCCTAAAACAGAGAAAGAGGTGCGCGGGTTTTTAGGGAGGTTGAACTACATTGCCCGGTTCATATCTCACCTAACGGCCACGTGTGAACCATTATTCAAGTTACTAAAGAAAGATCAAGCTGTAACGTGGAACGAAAATTGTCAAAAGGCGTTCGATAAAATAAAGAAGTATCTGCAGGAGCCTCCTATTTTGATACCCCCGGTGGCAGGGAGACCCTTGATCATGTATTTGACGGTTCTTGAGGGAAGCATGGGTTGTGTTCTCGGTCAACACGACGAGACAGGGAGAAAAGAGCATGCGATCTATTACCTGAGTAAGAAATTTACAGATTGTGAATCTCGATACTCAATGCTGGAGAAAACTTGTTGCGCGCTAGCCTGGGCCGCCAAGCGTTTGAGGCAGTACATGCTGAATCATACAACCATGCTCATCTCGAAGATGGATCCTATCAAATATGTATTCGAAAAGCAGGCGTTGTCAGGTAGAATTGCCCGTTGGCAGATGGTCTTGACTGAATATGATATTCAATACGTCTCGCAAAAGGCTATAAAGGGGAGTGTGCTGTCTGAGTATCTGGCGGAGCAGCCTATTGAAGAGTACCAATCGATGAGGTTTGATTTTCCTGACGAGGATATCATGTACTTAAAGATGAAGGATTGCGAAGAGCCGTTGCCAGACGAGGGACCAGAGTTGGGGTCCAAATGGAAGATGATATTTGACGGAGCTGTGAATGCTTACGGTAGCGGAATAGGGGCAATTATCACTACGCCGCACGGGTCGCACATCCCGTTTACTGCACGATTGACCTTTGCCGTTACCAACAATGAAGCCGAATACGAAGCTTGTATAATGGGGCTTGAAGAAGCCATTGATTTGCGAATCAAACATCTAGACGTATACGGAGACTCAGCTCTGGTAGTGAATCAGATAAAAGGGGAATGGGAGACGCGGCAGCCTAATTTGATACATTACATGAATTATGCAAGGAGATTGCTGCCTTTCTTCGACAAAGTTGAATTGCATCACGTACCGCGGGCAGAAAATCAAATGGCTGACGCCCTTGCCACTTTGTCTTCCATGTACAAGGTCAACTTCTGGAACGAAGCTCCCCAAATCACTATCTCTCGGTTGGACAGGCCAGCTTATGTATTTGCTATTGATGAAGCATCTGATGACAAACCGTGGTATTTTGATATCCTTAATTTCCTGAAGAATAAAGAGTATCCGGCTGGGGCATCCAGTCAAGATCAGAAGACTCTCAGGAGATTAGCGGGTAATTTCTACTTGAATCCGGATGGCGTCTTATACAGAAGGAACCACGATTTGGTGTTGTTGCGTTGTGTAGACGAGAAAGAGGCAAAGCTTCTCATGGAGGAAATTCACGAAGGTACCTTTGGTACGCATGCTGGTGGGCATGCTATGGCGAGAAAGCTGCTGAGGGCAGGTTACTTTTGGTTGACGATGGAAACTGATTGTTTCAAGTTTGCAAGAAAGTGCCACAAGTGCCAAATCTACGCCGACAAGATACACGTGCCTCCGAGTCCTCTAAATGTGATGTCATCTCCATGGCCATTCTCGATGTGGGGAATCGATATGATTGGAAAGATCGAGCCGACGGCTTCTAACGGGCATCGGTTCATCCTAGTAGCAATCGATTATTTCACCAAGTGGGTGGAAGCGGCGTCTTACGCGAATGTAACGAAGCAAGTGGTGGCTAGATTCATCAAGAGAGATATCATTTGCCGATATGGGATTCCCGAGCGGATAATCACGGACAATGGTTCAAATCTGAACAACAAAATGATGAAGGAGCTTTGTCAGAATTTCAAGATCGAACATCACAACTCCTCCCCTTACCGACCCAAGATGAATGGCGCTGTCGAAGCGGCCAATAAGAATATAAAGAAGATCGTCCAGAAGATGGTGGTGACCTATAAGGATTGGCATGAAATGCTACCTTTTGCTTTGCACGGTTATCGTACGACGGTACGCACATCAACCGGGGCAACTCCGTTCTCGTTGGTATACGGAATGGAAGCGGTATTACCATTGGAAGTTGAGATCCCTTCTCTGAGGGTATTGCGAGACGTTCAGCTGGACGAGGCAGAATGGGTAACGAATAGATTGAACCAACTAAGCTTGATGGATGAGAAGAGGCTAGCTTCTTTGGCATACGGTCGTTTGTACCAAAGACGAATGAAGAAAGCGTACGACAAGAAGATACTTCCGCGAAGCTTTCAGACGGGCGACCTTGTGCTGAAAAGGATTCTCCCGCCACAAGCAGATCACAGGGGCAAGTGGACCCCCAACTACGAAGGGCCATACGTTGTCAGAAAAGTCTTTTCAGGAGGAGCTTTATTGTTGTCCACCATGGACGGAGAAGACTTTGTGTCACCTGTGAATTCGGACGCAGTTAAAAAATACTTTGCTTAAAATAGACCCGCTGGACACAAAAAAGAGAGTCCAGGCAAAAATGGGGCATCCTGGCGAACCAAAAACAGAATGAAAGGTTCGGGCAAAAGTTAGGGATAAAATTGAAAAATGTACACCCGCGAAGTTGAAAACCTACACTGGGCGGCTTCGGCAAAAAAGGGTATCCCGGTGAACTGAAAACCCGTAAAGGGCGGTTCACGCAAAAGTTAGGGATTTGAAAAGCAAATGACTGCGGTCCGAATTCAATGAGCATCAATGCGGGAGAATATACTTGAGGAGCCAGTTATCGGATACAATCTCTTCAGAAGTGGGGATACCGGGAAAGCATTAGAGTCGGATGAGTCATGGGAGGATCAGTTCGTGGTGTTCATCTGCATCCCGTTGCCGACATGTGTACAAAATTTAATTTGTCAAAATATTCATGCTTCTTGTGCATACTTATGTATTTTCTTTGCGTAGCTTCCTCTTTTCAGGAGTTACATCCCGTGTACAAAAACTCCGCCCATTCAGAGGCCCGATCAATAAAATACGTTATTCAGTATTTGACATTGTTCTTTACTGTTTTGTGCATGATTAACGCCTAAGTTTAGTGAAGCTAGCATGAGTATAACATCACTGGCCCTTGCCAACAATTGCTAAACCTTTGAATTAACTGAAAGTAACGTCACTAACCTGAATTGATTTGATTGCATAGGCCTGTCGTGTCTTGTTTGTGTTGTTGCAGGTTTCGTAACCATACGAGGAAGATGATCAAAAGATTGCGATAACGAAAGACTTGATCCCCGCGCAGGTCATGCATGTTCTTCCTGAAGAAGGATAGAATTCCCCAGCTAGCCGTAGCTTATCCAAAGGACGTGCTCCAGAAAAGTTATTCGTCCTCAATAGAGTTTGGCGATTCTAAGATCATAAGGCTGTACTCAGACAGGTTCATCTTTCTCCGCAGGGTCATGCACTCTCCCCCAGTGGAGTCAGTTAATTTTCCCCAAGAGAATCATCCCATCCCCAGCGGAATTCTCTTCACAAGTGTTTTCATTCCTTCCGGTGGAACTCGAAGATCAAGACTCTCCAAAGCAGAGTTGATGGTGGGTCCTATCATTTATTTTGTCAGAGATACTGGTAATATCAGTTCACGTTCCAGCAGAAAGTCCGATCGAACTGTGCACATCTGCTATTCCCCAGCAAAGTTATATTTCCCAGCAGGGGGTCACTTCAACAAGGTGTTTGGTTTGAGTTCCCAATTTCCCAGCAGGGTCGACTTCACCCTTCCAGCATTTATTTTGCTGGAATAATTCTGTAGCATCTGGCTATCCCCGGCGGAGTCGGCATTATCCTTCCAGCATTTATTTTGTCGAAGCAGTTTCTGTACTCTAGCAGTTCAGGTGGAGAGAACTCTTGCTCAAATGAACAACCAAACATTCAAGATCTCGGCAGGAGACATCCAATAATAATGTCAGTTTCGGCAGTATTCCCCACAGAGTTACCAGGATAAGTTTCTCTTTATTCCCAAGCAGAGTTACTTGTCATCAAAAGGTTCCATGAATCAGAATTTCGGAGGCCACCGCCGGTTATCAGAACAGGCGTCCGATAGTTTGGGTTCCAGACATCCCCAGTAGAGTTCATCTCAAAGTCGCTGTCACGTCAGAGCTAAGAAGTTTGTGGGTGTGGATCATTGGAGAACTAAGTCCTGACGTGGACAATTTATTCCTATATTGACGGGTTTTTTTCCAGAAGTGGGCGTCCTAACGTGGACAGGTTTATTTCCCCGGATTGGTGGGGTGTGTTAGTCCTATCGTGGGCAGATTCGGGTTCTCAAAATTAGTGGAATGGGAGGTCATGACGTTGACAAAAGTGATTACTCTTTGTGTTGGTGTCCTGACGCGGACAGATCAGACCAGTGTGTGAGTCCTTACGTGGACAAGTCTTATTTTCTCAGCGGATCGAAGACGCCTGAGTCCTAACGTGGACAAATCAAGACGAGATCAGTGTCCTTACGTGGGCAAATCAAAGAAATTATTATTCCTAACGTGGAGAAGTGGGTCCTAACGTGGACGATGTAGTCCTTACGCGGACATATCAAGTTGGATTCCTTACGTGGAAAGAGATGATTCCTTACGTGGAAAAAGATAGTTTCCTTACGTGGAAATGACAGCATTCCTGACGTGGAAAGAGTGGAGTCCTTACACGGACAGATTAAGATGGCATTCCTCACGTGGAAAAATGTAGTCCTGACGCGGACAAATCGGAAGGAGTTGGTTGCCTTATGTGGAAAAGTTATGCTTCCTTACGTGGAAAAATGGTGTTTCCTTACGTGGAAAAAAGATTGATTCCTGACGTGGAAAGAAAGAGTGTATTCCTGACGTGGAAAGAGTTTAGTCCTGACGCGGACAGATCAAAGAAGTTATTCCTAATGTGGAAGAAGAAGATTTCCTCCTTACGTGGAAAAATTGGGTTCCTTACGTGGACAGATTCAAGAAAAGTTGAGTCCTGACATGGACAGGTTCAGAATCAAAGTTGAATTCCTTACGTGGAAAGATTGGAGTCCTGACGCGGACATGTCAAGTGGTATTGGAGTTCTTACGTGGACAGATTGATATAGTTCTCCTTGTGTGGAAAGAAGTTTGCTTCCTGACGTGGAAAGATGAAAGGGTTAGTCCTGACGTGGACAGATACAGAAGAAATGATTCCTAACATGGACAGGTGTTACTCCTAGCGTGAAAGAATTTTATTCCTAACTTGGACGATTCAGTTTATGGAAATGCAGACGAATTATCCCCAGCGAAGTTGTCGGGATTTTTCCGGGTTGACGGCAAGCGGAGTCCTAACGTGGACAGGTTCTAGTTGAGAGTTCTTCGTATTGATGACAGACAGAGTCCTAACGTGGACAAGCAAGCAATCTGTTGTGACAGAATCCTTTTCAGAACGATGAAGACAATCCCCAGCACAGTCGCACGAGATCAGTGGGTTGCCATAACAGTCAGATTCAGCTGATGAATGTCGTTCCCCAAGCAGTGGCGCAGTTTATTTCTGCGGTTGGCAAATTTCTGGTTTCACTAGTATTCAACCGTCTCGTACCGCGAATGTCTGAAGGCTCCAGGCCCTTCACCCAATCGGGTCCAAGTCGCTTGAATAGGGGCAGCTGTTGCACCCTAAAATTTGCCCAACCTTATTCACTTGGTTTATGTTTCAATGTCATTAGCATTTGCATATAGAGTCATGTACATAGTCTAATCATCTGCATAGCATAAGCATAGCAAGTCATTCAACAGGGGACCAATCATTATTCTCATCTCTAGAAGCCTATCAAGAGGTTATTATCCCAATTCAATCTCATTCAAGTCATCAGGAAAGAATTTGAAAGCAGAGAGTTCAGCAGATCAAGCCTTGAGTCCATCTCCTAGCTGAGGGTATCTGAGGATCAACAAGTAAGTTGTGAGTTGTGGATGAAGGCATGGAGAGTATCTAGACATCTTGGAGGACTTAGAAAGTCATTTAAAGAAGGAGACAAGTCATTGATGAGAGCACAAGAGCTATAGCTGAAGGCAGTCAACTAGGGTTTCATCTGGGTCAACCCTAGGTCAACCCTAGGTCAATTGGCTGATCTAAGGGACATCCAAGTCTATTGGAGAGATGTGGGGTTCATCATTGGACATATAAAGAAGGATATGGAGATATGCCAAGGAGAATTCAAGAGAAATCAAGGAGAAGAGGAGTTTCTAAATTAGGGTTTCTGTGTAAAATCCCCTAGTTTAGGTCAAACTTCCAAGCAAAATAAGTCAAAATTCAAGCTTCAAATGGATCCTTGGCCAGCATGAAACTTGTAGAGGATCTCAAGACCTTTAATTTGAGTGGTGGAAGACATCAAGGAGATTTATAGAACTCAAGTTATGGTCCTTGCAAGTTACAGGTCATCTGAGGTATCTGAAATTTTGTCTGTGAAAGTGACTTGACTTCCAAGCAATATTTACCCCTCAAGGAGATTTCAAATGAATTCTTGGTCAACATAAGAATTGTCCCTCATTGTCTTAGCTTTCTAGAATGGTATAGCATGCCCTCATATGATGTGTGGAACTCAACTTATGGTCTTGGCAAGCAAAGGGTATTTTGGGCATTTGTGAATTACAGGTCATTTTAACCTATGTCCAAAACTCATACAAGGAGGCCTCAAATGGAAAAACTTACAACATCAAACTTGCTCCAAATGTGATTTTAAGTCTAGAAATAAGGTCACAAATTGTTGGAAAAGCTCATAACATGAAGTTGCATGATTGGTCCAAATTTGAACTAAAATGGCTTATAATTTGAATAAAGTCAAAGTGGAAAATGGTTTGGGAGATTTATAAGTCCAAATGGAGACTTCCAATATATGATTTTGAATGGAAAAGACATTCTAAAGACAATGGTTCAAACACTTTTTTGAGTTTAGTGGAAGATTTCAAAGTTATCCTTGGTTACTTGCATTTTAAGAAACATAGCCAAAATGAATCAAAGTTGGAAGGCAAGGGAAGTTGTAAGAGGGATCTAGAAGTTACCATTGAACACTATATATTCATGAAATCAGAATTGAGCAAGGGTTGGATTCATTTTTCACCAAGAATTTCCCAAATTCTCTCATTCTTTCTCATTGCATTTTCACTTCAATTCCTCAAATTCTTCACCAATCACCATCAAAATCAATTTCATCATACTGATTCATCATCATAGATCAGAATTCAACCAAGAACAAGGTGTGATCAATCCATTTTCGAGCACTTCCATCATCAACATCAAAATTGCAAATTCAGTTGGAACTCAAGATCCAGTGCAAGACTCCTCAAAGTGTTGCATACAGAATCAAGTAGAGCAATTGTAGATCAGGAGCCAAGCCTCAAAAGCCTCAGATCCACGAGTTCCATCATCATCCACAAGATTCCACACCAGGTGCATTTTCTCTGCCACAGCCTGATTCAGTTAGTTTAGCATAGATTTGTTAGTTTAGATATGATGTAGGATGTTAGTAGAGCAATTAGGATGAGTTTGGAGTAGTTTAGTGATGATTGTTAGCAGGTGTACCAAACTGTTAGGATGTAGAACTCGTGGCATAGTGCATTAGAATCTTAGGTTGTTAGCGCAGGATAATCACCATTAGTCATAGATTAGATTAGTATAAGTTTGATTGAGAATTGTGCTGATGAGTTGCAGAGTATTTCCATGGAGCCAGAAATTGTTGCGCTCGGGTTTATTGATTGGCTGAGTTTTAATACAATCTAAGACCATAGACGTGTAGAGGGAGAGATTCTGAGTGAGTTTCATGTTTATATCGTGGTGTTTCATGCATTGTGGAGTGAGAACCGATTGAGGGAAGTTGGTGCGTGCATGGAGTTTCATGGAGTGTAAACCCTAATTCATATGATCCAATGAGGAAGACGAAATCTTGAGCGTCCAATTCGTGTGGACTTTTGACCTGAGGAGCCATCGTGTGGCTCTCATTCAACTCAGATTTTGGAGGGAGAGTGTAGAAGCCCTAAACGCACCGTTTCATTAATTGAAACGGGCGGGCCTAAGTGAGTGATATTCCCACCCCCCATTAGTGAGCCCAACTCCATTTGCACGTGATAACTCCTAATATTCTCACCCCCTGCGTTTTTTGTTATTTTCCTTGTTTCTGAATGGTTCTGGGCCTAATGCTAAAGTGCTACGCGCACCCCCTGTCTGCTTGGCCCATCCTGATTTTAACTGAGCGTGTCTTCTATTCAAACCCCCTCCCTTTATTTCATTATATTCTTTTATTTTCTTTAATTCTTTTTATGCATTTTCCAAAATTCATAATAAATAGATAAAAAATTATTTTTAATCCATTCCTTTTACATCATTTTCATTAGAATGTGTAGAAAATTGTCATTAAATAAAATTGCATTTTTATTTTTATTTGATATTTTTTCCCTATTTTCTAAATAAATGTCATTTTAAATAGCTTCATTTCATGCATGATTTTATTAATTTTTGTTCTACTAAATGCTTTCATATTTTTTGTTCATTCTTTTTAGGTTGCTTAGATGAGACATTGAACTTGTAGAAACAATTTAGTTACCATTTTTAGGAATTAATTTTAGGTGCTTAATGTAGGCTTGAACAACATGAACAAATTAGGGTTTTTAGGTGATGACTTAGGAAGTTTGACTCTTTCCCTTAGGACTTAGGGTTTGACTAGATTAGTTATGGGACTATAGGGGCTATGGGTAGTTATTAGATCCCTTAGAAAAAGTCAGGATTCCCCTACTGCTATTAATGCTCTGTGTATATCTGATTGTCTGGTGTGGTGTGCCCTCTGGGGATTTATTGCTTGCTTGCATGGGTATTGGGATTGTCTGGGGCCTGGGAGAGCTGAAGACTTGAGGAGATGAAGACCATTGGAGATCCAGAGATTGAAGATCAACTGCCAGAGTTGGAGAGGAGGTTCTTGCTAGCAGCTGCTGAGGAGACTAGGGTTTAGGAGCTAGGCAGAGCTCTAGGTTAGAAAGCTTGTTTCTCAAACATGGAATGCCTTGTCTGCATCCATCCTTTCTCTATGATTCAAAGTCTCTTTCAAATATCCACCTCCTTCCTTTGGAAGGATCAGTTAATATATTTGAAAGATAGAACTTTTGAGAGGAAACTTTCTGTTTAATGTTAACAGTTGATGAACCACCATTGGTAGGTAATTAACTGTCTAACATTCATTCACTTCACTCTTGTGACTGATTCCTCATCCTGGAGGTTTGAGCATGAAGAAAAGCCATTGCAGATGGAAGATAGATGATCAAAGCCCTTGCCTGAGGGCCATGAAGATAGAGATTGATGCTTGTTGAAGCCTGTAGCTGATTGGAGATTACTTGAAGTCAGATGTTGAGTCAGAGCTGCTGATGCTGTTGTATTTCATTTGCTGATGTATTGATTGGTTTTCTGGACTGTATTGTTTGCTGTTTACCCTGCTGGGTTGAAAGTGAATCCTGTTCACTTTCGCCTATTGTTTTCTAGGTTCGAGGTTGAGTGGGACTCCCTTGCCTCGCTTGTACTGTTGCATCCATGCATTTTACTGTTTTACTGTATATATCTGATATTGTTTCTGTTTCTGCCTATCCCGTAGGATCTCTGTTTCTCTCTGTGCAAGAGAGGAGCATGATAGACACTAGGTCTTAACCCATGCATGATAACATTAGGTTAGTTCGTTTCCCTTCGCAACCGTAGGTTAGAGTTCTGTCTCTTCTTTCTCAAAACAAACAGAAAAACACCATAAAGATTTCAAACACAATAAAAGACACTTCTTCCGTAAAAGAATGTGAACTCATCAAGACGTCATTTTTGTCCGTCGGGACTGCTAATTAGAAAAACCTTTTTCAGAAGGAATAAAATCAACCAAGACAAGCTTGTGTCTTCCGTGGCCCGAACTACGTTTGCTCTGATCTTTCATGCCGTGTGAAAGTACGTAGGCATAGGATGCGATATCCTAGCGAGCAACCTTCCCCTCCTTTCCCGTAGGTAGGTGAACTACGTTGACTCTGATTTCTCGTTCCAGGCGGGAATACGTAGGCATAAAGTGCGATACTTTGCCGAGTCATTTTTCACTAGTGCAGAAATGACTTTTTACATCGGGCCAAAAACACATTTTACATCGGGTCTGGGTGCGATGTAAAGCCAAGCGATGTAGTAAATCAAAGACATTTTACATCGGGTCATAGACCGATGTAAAAAATACATCTACTACATCAGTTGACAGTTAAGACTGATGTGAAATATATTATTATTAATTTTTTTTTATAAAAAAAAGCACTTTTTACATCGGTTGTTATTCGGAACCGATGTAAAATGTGTCATAGGTGATTTTTTACATCGGTTGGTCAGTAGAACTGATGTAAAAGGTGTCATAGGTGTGTTTTTTTACATCGGTTGCCTTCTTGACCCGATGTAAAAGGTGTCATAGGTATGTTTTTTTACATCGGTTTCCTTTTTGACCCGATGTAAAAGGTGTGCTACGTGTCTTCAAAATTTATGTTTTTACATCGGTTTTTAAGCACACCCACCCGATGTTAAATGTAGGTTGTTTTTCTTAAATATTTAGACTAATTTTTATCCGAATCGATATGGAATCCCTGTAATTTTTTTGGTACTTAATTTTTCATATTTTTCCAACATCACACATACCAAATTTTAGTCCCTATTTGGTATGCAATTTTTTATATTTTTTCAACTAACCTTTTAGTTTCATTGCACCAAATAGCTAGGATACACATATTCTTCAACATGAACAAATTGATTTACAAAAGTACTAATCTAGTATACATACAACTGTTCAATCCACAAGAAATTGATTTACAAAAGTACTAATTGAGGAACAAAAGTACTAATCTAGTACACATATTCTTTCTTCAATATTCAACCATTTATAAGTCCTTTACCACACTTGAATACCAACATGCAATCCACAAGAAATCCGTTGTAGCTAGCTTCGGTAGAGAACACCAAAATCACATTTGCTGACAATAAATAATAATAACAATAAACATCAGCAGACAATACCAAAGTCAAGAAACTCAAATTAGGTATACATAGAAAATTCTATATAACTCACCATATAAAGTTTAATTTTTATATAACTCAAAGAAACATTTTGCCCAACGGAGTCGCAAATCATACAAATCATCTTGTGTTAATTCTGTTGGATCATCAAATACCTACAATATGTAAATAGCAATATAAAGTCATTCTTTGAAAATTCACCTTAAGTTGCAAATGCAAAGTAAATAACAAAGTAAAGTTATTTTTATTTACCTGCAACCAAGACTCGGTTATGTTGGCAGAGACAATATCCAACATATTTTTCATAACATAGTATCCACAGTCAATAGAGTTATGTTGTCGCCTTGTCTAAAATAAATGACACAGTTAGTGAATACTTATGATAAAATTAAATATAAAATTATAATTTACATGACGCTTACTTTGGGTTGGAGCCATGTAGCCTTTTTTCTATTTCCATTTGCCATTTGATAAACCCCGAAAGCACTAATTCAGAAAAAAATTCATATAGAGCAACATAAAATATGAAATTACTTTTGTAAAATTTTATGTATATGAGATATAACATATACTATAACAAAATTCACATAAAATATAAACTTACTTTGTAACAATTTTCTTCATGGTTGGATTAAGTTCCCGATGAAGTGAACAAAAGACGACCACAATATTGTCTCTTGGACAAATGACTATTAATTTCCAATGGTCTCTGTACGTGTGCGTGGAAACACAAAAAACACATCAAATATCTATGTTATCAAAAATAAAAAAATAAAAAACACAATTTCATACAAACTTACCCATGAATAAATGGTAGTAAGTGACACACTCTGTTTTCGTCACGTAACTTATCTTGTATGTATTTTTTAACCTCTGCTTCATTTTTTTGCATATTATCAACATACACACACCTAGCAGGGTCCATAAATCCATATACTTCCGATGTGGAATTATCAATACATACACGATGAATATACCTGAATAATTTTAAAGTAAATATTAGAGTCAAAGTGATGAGAGATATAACATATTAATATGTATTAACAGTAATAAAAAAAAGAAAATGTACTTACGTGGACCAAACTTGCAGAATAGACACGTCAAGCCATTGAAAACCCACCAATAACTCTCTGATACACTTAGCTGACATATAAAAATTAATGACACTTGCACAATGACTTAATTTTAATTCCAAGTGTGTGTCGCCCATTTTCAGAACCATGAGTAACAATCTCTGAACATCGTCTTCCACTTCTTTTGTGCTTCCTTTTGCAGCTGAACAACTTCCTCTTCCGCTTCCATCGACAACTTCCATTTGTTCAATGCATTTTTTATTTTCGGTGCTTTGCGAGAGACCCATAGACCTAAGTGTCTCCATAAAAGATTGTTGCAACACCTTACGCTCTTCGACCAACTTTTGCTCAAAATCAGCTCTAAGCTTTGCTTCCAATTCCAAAGAAAATTGCGCTAGTTGTTCTTGTACATCCATATGTTGTCTTTGACGTGAAGACGACCTTCCAAAAAAAGTGCTAATTTTATGGTGTTTTCCAACACCACGAACACGACCTCCATGCTCAGATGTTCCAATGGCTACTGTTAAGATATCGTTAGGTCCATCCGAAACAAAGACACCCTTTTCAGCTTCCTCAACTAGAAAATCCTACAAAATTCAAAAATCAAAACTATTTTCAATAGTTTTTATCAATCACAACTATAATGATACTTGAAGTATTTTCCAAATTTTACTTACAATCTTCTCAGCAACAACTTGTGTAGAATGTGATGTGTATTCTCCCCCTTTCTTTTGTCGTGCTCTCTTCCATACTTCATGGCGTGACGGTGGAGATGGACTACCATTATCATCTACTGTAGAATCATCTCTCGATGATCTCCTTTCATTTTTCATTTTTTCCTCAAGCAAGCGATACCCTCCACGAGATAATACGTGTGGGTATACATTTCTAGCCACACTTTCCATACCCTTTTGACTTTTCTCCTATTATAAACTTAAAAAGTTATTAATCGCTAAACATAATAAAAAATTTATGCATGAAAAAATTAATATAATGCTTATTAACCTTAAATTCAGGGGTATCTCGAGACTTCAGAAACTCCTTCCATGTTTCTTCTTTAATATAATTATACTTGACATATGCAGGAGTGCAACCTTCTTTGGGATTTCTAATATATTCTTTTGTGAGTTGTGTCTTAAAACCTCTCCATCGCTCTCCCGCATATTTAATCCATTCATCCTTCAACGGATCCTTCTTTGGATCATCACATTCTAGAATAGTGAAATGAGCCTACACATATACATAAAGAATTTGTTGTTAGTATATGGCATATGTTGTTAGTATGTGATTATAAAATATAATAAAGTTTTGAATTTAAAATACCTGAACATCAACCCAAATAGCATCTTTTATATCTTTACTTATGTCTTTCCACTCATCTATTAAAATACTACATCTCTTACGAGCAAGAGATGCTACATAACTCTTAAAAGTAGAAGCATTTTTACCAACACCGATACATTCATAAGTTCTTGGATCAAACTCAACCTTTATCCTTTCACCCGTTTGATGAACTTTGTCAATTTGTGCCATCATAGTGGGACCTCTAACTCTTCTTTTACTAGGATTACTAGATGAAGAAGGGTTTTCGGTTGAATCAGCCATGTACCTGTTTACACAAAATAAAGATGATTAGAAATCAAATCAAGCACAAAATAAAAACAACTAGAAATCAAAGTAATGTCGAATTAACTTATAAAAAAACCTTACTAGTTCTCCCATATCCCTTCTTCATGATCTATGCGAATAGCATGCACATCATCCTCTTCATTATCTTCAATGAAGCTAGGCACATTTGTTGAGAAAGGAGGAGTTTCGGAAATATCAAGATTCGCATCTTGATTTTCATCACTACCATGCACCTTTCCTTGTATAACCACTGACCATCTTTTATTACAAGGATCTGTGACATAAAACACTTGTTTTGCTTGAGATGCCATGATGAAAGGTTCGTTCGCATAAGCTAACTTGCTAAGATCAACCAGTGTAAACCCAAATTCATCGATTCTTACACCACTGTTAATATCAATCCATTTGCATTTAAATACAGGAACTTTAAAAACAACATAATCAACTTCCCAAATCTCTTCAATCACCCCAAAGTAGGGTACAGATGCCATAACCGGGTTTTTATCTTTAGAACTAGAGAAGTGCATGGACTCTGCCACAATCATAACCCCACTATTTTGCGTGGTACTACGGTCATTCTTCGCCTCGTAATAACGATTTGGCATTACGTTACCTTCGGGAAGCATTTGTGTCAACAATTCAAGCAATTCGGTAAAACTTTTATCAGTCCATCCATTATTTGCCTTTAAATTAAACAATTTTAACACAGCAGACAAACGTGTAAAATTTGTGCATCCCGGGTACAAAGGTTTATCCTTGTCACTGCATAAAGTATCATACGCATGTGCCCTCTTAAACGAATCTTGTCCAATATCACGCATCATGTCTTCTAGACGATCATCCATTTCTACACTAACATTATCTTTTTTGGACACATTTGACTTTGCTACTACTTCACCATGCCATATCCATTGTGTATAACTTTGGCAAATCCCTTCACAAATTAGATGATCCATAATTTCTTTCTTATTAAGTTTTGGTTCTTGATTTGCACAACGAACACATGGACAAAGAAAAAGCACATGACGACTTTTTTCAGCACTACTTTTAGGAGGAGGAATATTTTTTTTAGCATTACTTTCAGCAAACTGTATAAATTCCATCACTCCATGCTCGTACTCAGCACTTAATCGATTAGCTCTCATCCAACTACGATCCATACCTATGTTCCGAAATTAACACATACAGAGTTAAATCATTGTGATACCTACAATAGTCCCTCTTTTGGACACATTAGAGAGAACAAAGTCTCTACGTGCAAACATGTGGCATTAAATTAAATCATAAAAATTATTCCTAACACAATGGTATTTGCGCATAAAATTCTATTACTCAAATTTAACCCAAATAGCACCAAATTGACATCAAAATTATTTGACATTTTTACAAAAAGCTATTATTAAAAACAGTAAAATCATGTACTATTAAAGATACCTTATTTATCGTTGTTATCACCGCCAGAGTGCTGGAAAGTAGAAAAAGCTCAAGGTTGTCTCTCCAATAGAAACTAAAAAATAAGATATTTCTTTCAGTAGCAAATAATATCAAAACTTCACGTTGAGAATAGTTAACTTTTCCAAGTGAAAGACAACACCTTAAATTTCACGTTGAGAATAGAAACCTATACGGGAGACAACACCTTAAAATTCAACCAAACTGAAAGTAAAAACAACCGATTAGAAGAATACACATGAGATGAACAACAAACCAAACATAAATAATAAAAATAAGCAATGCATGGATTTAGTTTCTCTACTATTATGAGTCGCATCACCAGTATCTTTTACTTATTATTTATTATTTTAATTTAGAAAAACCTATGATATACATGTACACTTTTGAATAAACATATTTATTTTTTGTATTTTATAAATTGGGGATTAAAAATAAGTAGCAGTACACGATAAACATATTTTGTTTTTGTATTCGTGTGTCCGTACGTATATGGCTAACTAATTCATCAACATTATGTAAATATGATGAGAGAAAATAATTAATCAGAGAAAATATGATGAGAAACTTACGTAAAAGGGATTCACCTCATCTTTGGCGAAGAGATTGGTGGCGGCGGAAAAAAAAGAAGAAGAATGACGGAAGGTGGCGGCGGTGACAGCACCTTAAAATTCAACCAAACTGAAAGCAAACACAACCTATTAGAAGAATACACATGAGATGAACAACAAACCAAACATAAATAATAAAAATAAGCAATGCATGGTTAGTTAACAATTTTATTTTATTTTGAATAAACAATTTTATTTTGAATACACCGATTAGTTAACAATTCTAGTTATTTACCAAAAGGATTAGAGCTTACTGAGTTTGGTTCTACTATTTATGATTTAAAAAAATTATTTCAAATCAATCTGACTTTACCAAGTGTTATATATATATATATATATATATATATATATATATATATATATATATATATATATATATATATATATATATATATATATATATATATATATATATATAAGAAATTTTTTTCATATATTAATAGAGCTTTTGAAATATAAAATATTTTATAAATAAAAAAACAATGAACTTACAGTATTCAAGTTTTTTCTTGAAGTTTCGTTACTGAGTATATGAAAACGATCAAGTGCAAGGAAAATACCAAGAACAGTAATCAACAGAACCTTAAAAATAGGCATTAATGCAACAACAAAAAGATTCCAGAATTCCATTTTATTATTACTACCCTGTTACATCAAACAACTTTTCTTCAATTAAATAAATAAACATGCATCATATTCATTTATTATTGGAAGTTTATAGTCTTATATATATATATATATATATATATATATATATATATATATATATATATATATATATATATATATATATATATATAAAAGAAAATAAATTAAAGAATTTCATATATATTATAAATTCTGCATTGGAAACAAATCATTTTAAGTTGATGTATCTAGTCTATGTATAAATTAAATTCGTAAATTCTTAAATATATCTAAAAATTAAAATTTGTTAGTATAGGATGGAAAATTACATAATATTACTCCAATTATATAACACTAGTTAAAGACAAAATAAGAGTGAAGTTATAATGAAGTTATAAAGACTTTTAGTAATTGTGAAGAAATGACAAAATAATAAAGTGAAGTCTGAACCTATTTTGATAAATAGTCTGAATTTCATTACCAAAATAATAAAGTGAAGTTCTAATAATAAATATTTCATTACAAGTCTGAATTTCACTATCAAAATAATAAAGTGAAGTTCTAATAATTGTGAAAAAATAACATACAGGTAAGTCTGAGTCTATAAAATAGAAGACTATAAACTTTTCATTTTTTTAAGGTCTGTAGTTGAATAATTTAGTTTACCAAGTCTTTAGTTGAATAAGTCAGGTCTATATTGTAGGAGAACTGAGTAGTAGTGGATTCCTAAATGTTAAGATTTTTTCAGTTGTACTTAGGCTATTTAAGTTTTCATTCCAAATTAATTGTTACAGTTCTGTTCTAACAAATTGGTATCAGAGCTCCAATTGGGGCCTGATAATTGAGAAATAAAATAGAGAATACAAATTGTCAATCTAGTTGTATGTATATACATAACTAATGTACATGTGAAAGATCCAAAATAATTTTACTGCATGAAATGTTATTCCTCCCAGATCTAGTTGAAATGTTCGTTTGTCTCTATGTGAGTCCCAGTGTCAATCCTAGTTTGTATGTATATTATAGGTTTGTCTTTATGTGAGTCTCAGTATCAAACCTATGATATACATGTACGAGTACGAGTATCAATCCTATTTTGAATAAACATATTTATTTTTTGTATTTTATAAATTGGGGATTAAAAATAAGTAGCAGTACATGATAAACATATTTGGTTTTTGTATTCACGATGAACATATTTGGTTTTTGTATTCTTGTGTCAGTATATGGCTAACTAATTCATCAACATTATGTAAATATGATGAGAGAAAATAATTAATTAGAGAAAATATGATGAGAAACTTACGTAAAAGGGATTTACCTCATCTTCCGCAAAAGGATTGGTGGCGGCGGGAAAAAAAGAAGAAGAATGACGGACGGTGGCGGCGGAGGAAGAAGAATGGTAGACGGTGGCGGCAGAGGAAGAAGAAAAACAATGATGGTGGAAGCGTAAAAGAAGAAAAATGGAGACAGAGACGGGGAAGCGAAAAAGAAGAACGATAAGAGATTTTTGAGAGTTGGAGAATCTTAAGTTTTCAGATAGGGTTTTGGGATTTTAAGAAACATTTTTTATCGGTTGGCAAATAGGCCTGATGTAAAAGGTTTAATCAATTTTATTTAAATTTTTATTTAGAATCTTATTACATCAGTTGGGCTAATTGGCCTGATGTAAAAGGTTTAATAAATCTTATTTAATTTTTTATTGAGAAACTTATTACATCAGTTGGGCAAAATGACCCGATATAAAACGTTTAATCCATTTATTTTTTTATTGAAAAACTTTTTACATCCGTTGGGCAAAATGACCCGATGTAAAACGTTTAATCCATTTATTTTTTTATTGAAAAACTTTTTACATCGGTTGGGATAAACAACCCGATGTAAAATGACTTAATCTATATTTTTTATTAATATGAAGAAGCATCTCATAATATCTGTATTTTTTATACAATTTCATAGTTAATGCATGTGATCACATTTTATATGAATTTAAAAAAAAATATAATCTAGATGATATATACTAAAGAATTGAAATTTTTGTTTTAATCCTTTTATATTACAAAATAAAAATATCATGCAATTATTATCAGTTAAATATAAATCACTTAAAATTTTTTTAATTAAAATGACTTAATCTATTTTATTTATTTATTTATTGAGGACTTTTACATCGATTGGGGTAAACGGCCTGATGTAAAATCTTTTATAATAAAATTTTTTATTATGAGTAGCATCACCAGTATCTTTTATTTTTTATTTATTATTTTAATTAAGAACGTCCTATGATATACATGTACGAGTATCAATCCTATTTTGAATAAATATAGAGAAACTATAGAGAAAATAATTAATTAGAGAAAATACGATGAGAAACTTACGGAAAAGAGATTCACCTCATCTTCGGCGAAGGGATGGGTGGCGGCGAAAAAAAAAAGAAGAATGACGGATGGTGGCGGCGGAGGAAGAAGAATGGTAGACGGTGGCGGCGGAGGAAGAAGAATAACAATGATGGTGGAAGCGAAGAAGAAAAATGGAGACGAAGACGGTGGAAGCGAAGAAGAAGAATGATAAGAGATTTTTGGGAGTTGGAGAATCTTAAGTTTTCAGATAGGGTTTTGGGATTTTAAGAAACATTTTACATCGGATGGGCAAATAGGCCTGATGTAAAATTTTTAATCAATTTTATTTAAATTTTTATTTAGAATCTTATTACATCAGTTGGGCAAATTGGCCTGATATAAAATCTTAATCTATTTTATTTATTTATTTATTGAGGACTTTTACATCGGTTGGGATAAACAACCCGATGTAAAATCCTTTATAACAAAATTTGTTATTATTTACGACACTGCCACCGCATTATTTTTTACATCAGATGGGGTACATGGCCCGATGTAAAATGTTTCTCCCATTTTATTTATTTTTTATTGAGAACTTTTTACATCGGTTGGGATAAATGGCCCGATGTAAAATCCTTTATAACAAAATTTCTTATTATTTACGACAATGCCACCGCGTTATTTTTTACATCAGTGGAAATATATGTCTGATGTAAAATCTTTAAATCAAATATTTCTCACATCATATTGTTAATAAATCTGATGTAAAATCCTTTAACAAATATTTTTCACATCATATATCTAAAAATCTGATGTAAAATCATTTAACCAAATGTCTTATTTTTAGTAGTGTTTATTTTTTATTTTTCATTTTATTTTCTTTTTAACCCCTGACCTTTAGAGTAGATAGAATAACAATCCATACCCGAAAACAAGCGTGGATCCCGTCGAGTACGACGGACGTGAGGGGTGCTAATACCTTCCCCTTGCGTAACCGACTCCCGAACCCAGGTTTTGGTTGCGATGACCATACCTTTCCCGTGTTGTGCGAGGTTTACTCTGAGCGTTTCCTTTCCCTCCCGTGGGATAAATAACGCACGGTGGCGACTCTTCTGTTCAGCCGGCGTCGATTTTCGCAGTAGCGACAGTATGCTCGTTTCCTTGTGAACGAAAAGTTGACGTGATAGTTCAACGGTCGACGTGATGGTTCGAAAGCTCTCGCTTTTATTTAGCGTATGCTCGTTTCCTTTTAAACGAAAGGTTGACGTGATGGTTCAACGGTCGACGTGATGGTTCCCAGCTCTCGCTTTTATTTAGCGTATGCTCTCGCTTTTATTTAGCGTATGCTCGTTTCCTTGTAAACGAAAGGTTGACATGATGGTTCAACGGTCGATGTGACGGTTCGACAGCTCTCGCTTTTATTTAGCGTATGCTCGTTTCCTTATGAAGGAAAGGTTGCCGTGATGGTTCGACGGTCAACGTGATGGTTCGACGACACTCGCTTTTATTTAGCGTATGCTCGTTTCCTTGTAAACGAAAGGTTGACGTGATGGTTCAACGGTCGACGTGATGGTTCGACAGCTCTCGCTTTTATTTAGCGTATGCTCGTTTCCTTGTAAAAGAAGGGTTGACGTGATGGTTCAACGGTCGACGTGATGGTTCGAAATTTCTCGCTTTTATTTAGCATATGCTCGTTTCGTTGTGAACGAAAGGTTGACATGATGGTTCAACGATCGACGTGATGGTTCGCAGCACTCGCTTTTATTTAGCCTATGCTCGTTTCCTTGTAAACGAACGGTTGACGTGGTGGTTCAACGGTCGACGTGATGGTTCGCAGCTCTCGCTTTTATTTAGTGTATGCTCGTTTCCTTGTGAACGAAAGGTTGACGTGATGGTTCAACGGTCGACGTGAGGGTTCGATAGCTCTCGCTTTTATTTAGCGTATGCTCGTTTCCTTGTAAACGAAAGGTTGACGTGATGGTTCAACGATCGACGTGATGGTTCGACAGCTCTCACATTCATTTAGTGTATGCTCGTTTCCTTGTGAACGAAAGGTTGACGTGATGGTTCAACGGTCGACGTGATGGTTCGACAGGTCTTGCTTTTATTTAGCGTATGCTCCTTTCCTTGTAAACCTAAGGTTGACGTGATGGTTCAACGGTCGACGTGATGGTTCGACAGCTCTCGCTTTTATTTAGTGTATGCTAGTTTCCTTGTGAACGAAAGGTTGACATGATGGTTCAACGGTCGACGTCATGGTTCGACAGCTCTCGCTTTTATTTAGCGTATGCTCATTTCCTTGTAAATGAAAGGTTGACGTGGTGGTTCAACGGTCGACGTGATGGTTCGCAGCTCTCGCTTTTATTTAGCGTATGCTCGTTTCCTTGTAAACGAAAGGTTTACATAATGGTTCAAAGGTAGACGTGATGGTTCGACAGCACTCGCTTTTATTTAGCGTATGCTCATTTCCTTGTGAACGAAAGGTTGACGTGATGGTTCAACGGTCGACGTGATGGTTCGACGGCACTCTCTTTTATTTAGCGTAGGCTCGTTTCCTTGTGAACGAAAGGTTGACGTGATGGTTCAACGGTCGACGTGATGGTTCGACAGTTCGCACTTTTATTTAGTGCTTTACTCGTTTCCTTGTGAACGAAAGGTTGACGTGATGGTTCAACGGTCGATGTGATGGTTCGACGGCACTCGCTTTTACTTAGCGTAGGCTCGTTTCCTTATGAAGGAAAGGTTGACGTGATGGTTCGATGGTCAACGTGATGGTTCGACGACACTCGCTTTTATTTAGCGTATGCTCGTTTCCTTGTAAACGAAAGGCTGACGTGATGGTTCAACGGTCAACGTGATTGTTCGACAGCTCTCGCTTTTATTTAGCGTATTCTTGTTTCCTTGTAAAAGAAGGGTTGACGTGATGGTTCAACGGTCGACGTGATGGTTCGACATTTCTCGCTTTTATTTAGCGTATGCTCGTTTCCTTGTGTACGAAAGGTTGACGTGATGGTTCAACGGTCGACGTGATGGTTCGACATTTCGCACTTTGAGTCCGTGCTTTGGTTGACGTGATGGTTCGACAGTTCGCGATTTTCTTTGGTGCTTTGCCCGCTTCTTTTGAAGATGGAAAGTCGACGTGATGGTTCGACAGCTCTTGCTTTTGTTTAGCGTATGCTCGTTTCCTTGTGAACGAAAAGTTGACGTGATAGTTCAACGGTCGACGTGATGGTTCGAAAGCTCTCGCTTTTATTTAGCGTATGCTCGTTTCCTTTTAAACGAAAGGTTGACGTGATGGTTCAACGGTCGACGTGATGGTTCGCAGCTCTCGCTTTTATTTAGCGTATGCTCTCGCTTTTATTTAGCGTATGCTCGTTTCCTTGTAAACGAAAGGTTGACGTGATGGTTCAACGGTCGACGTGATGGTTCGACAGCTCTCACTTTCATTTAGTGTATGCTCGTTTCCTTGTGAACGAAAGGTTGACGTGATGGTTCAACGGTCGACGCGACGGTTCGACAGGTCTTTCTTTTATTTAGCGTATGCTCCTTTCCTTGTAAACCTAAGGTTGACGTGATGGTTCAATGGTCGACGTGATGGTTCGACAGCTCTCGCTTTTATTTAGTGTATGCTCGTTTCCTTGTGAACGAAAGGTTGACGTGATGGTTCAACGGTCGACGTGATGGTTCGACACTCTCGCTTTGATTTAGCGTATGCTAATTTCCTTGTAAACGAAAGGTTGACGTGGTGGTTCAACGGTCGATGTGATGGTTCGCAGCTCTTGCTTTTATTTAGCGTATGCTCGTTTCCTTGTAAACGAAAGGTTGACGTAATGGATCAACGGTCAACGTGATGGTTCGACATTTCTCGCTTTTATTTAGCGTATGCTCGTTTCCTTGTGAACGAAAGGTTGACGTGATGGTTCAACGGTCGACGTGATGGTTCGACGGCACTCGCTTTCATTTAGCGTAGGCTCCTTTCCTTGTGAACGAAAGGTTGACGTGATGGTTCCATGGTCGACGTGATGGTTCGACAGTTCGCACTTTTATTTAGTGCTTTGCTCGTTTCCTTGTGAACGAAAGGTTGACATGATGGTTCAACGGTCGATGTGACGGTTCGACAGCTCTCGCTTTTATTTAGCGTATGCTCGTTTCCTTATGAAGGAAAGGTTGACGTGATGGTTCGACGGTCAACGTGATGGTTCGACGACACTCGCTTTTATTTAGCGTATGCTCGTTTCCTTGTAAACTAAAGGTTGACGTGATGGTTCAACGGTCGACGTGATGGTTCGACAGCTCTCGCTTTTATTTAGCGTATGCTCGTTTCCTTGTAAAAGAAGGGTTGACGTGATGGTTCAACGGTCGACGTGATGGTTCGAAATTTCTCGCTTTTATTTAGCGTATGCTCGTTTCCTTGTGAACGAAAGGTTGACATGATGGTTCAACGGTCGACGTGATGGTTCGCAGCACTCGCTTTTATTTAGCGTATGCTCGTTTCCTTGTAAACGAACGGTTGACGTGGTGGTTCAACGGTCGACGTGATGGTTCGCAGCTCTCGCTTTTATTTAGTGTATGCTCGTTTCCTTGTGAACGAAAGGTTGACGTGATGGTTCAACGGTCGACATGATGGTTCGATAGCTCTCGCTTTTATTTAGCGTATGCTCGTTTCCTTGTAAACGAAAGGTTGACGTGATGGTTCAACGGTCGACGTGATGGTTCGACAGCTCTCACATTCATTTAGTGTATGCTCGTTTCCTTGTGAACGAAAGGTTGACGTGATGGTTCGACAGGTCTTGCTTTTATTTAGCGTATGCTCCTTTCCTTGTAAACCTAAGGTTGACGTGATGGTTCAACGGTCGACGTGATGGTTCGACAGCTCTCGCTTTTATTTAGTGTATGCTCGTTTCCTTGTGAACGAAAGGTTGACATGATGGTTCAACGGTCGACGTGATGGTTCGACAGCTCTCGCTTTTATTTAGCGTATGCTCATTTCCTTGTAAACGAAAGGTTGACGTGGTGGTTCAACGGTCGACGTGATGGTTCGCAGCTCTCGCTTTTATTTAGCGTATGCTCGTTTCCTTGTAAACGAAAGGTTTACATAATGGTTCAAAGGTAGACGTGATGGTTCGACAGCACTCGCTTTTATTTAGCGTATGCTCGTTTCCTTGTGAACGAAAGGTTGACGTGATGGTTCAACGGTCGACGTGATGGTTCGACGACACTCTCTTTTATTTAGCGTAGGCTCGTTTCCCTGTGAACGAAAGGTTGACGTGATGGTTCAACGGTCGACGTGATGGTTCGACAGTTCGCACTTTTATTTAGTGCTTTGCTCGTTTCCTTGTGAACGAAAGGTTGACGTGATGGTTCAACGGTCGATGTGATGGTTCGACGGCACTCGCTTTTACTTAGCGTAGGCTCGTTTCCTTATGAAGGAAAGGTTGAAGTGATGGTTCGACGGTCAACGTGATGGTTCGACGGCACTCGCTTTTATTTAGCGTATGCTCGTTTCCTTGTAAACGAAAGGTTGACGTGATGGTTCAACGGTCAACGTGATTGTTCGACAGCTCTCGCTTTTATTTAGAGTATGCTTGTTTCCTTGTAAAAGAAGGGTTGACGTGATGGTTCAACGGTCGACGTGATGGTTCGACATTTCTCGCTTTTATTTAGCGTATGCTCGTTTCCTTGTGAACGAAAGGTTGACGTGATGGTTCAACGGTCGACGTGATGGTTCGACATTTCACACTTTGAGTCCGTGCTTTGGTTGACATGATGGTTCGACAGTTCGCGATTTTCTTTGGTGCTTTGCCCGCTTCTTTTGAAGATGGAAAGTCGACGTGATGGTTCGACAGCTCTTGCTTTTGTTTAGCGTATGCTCGTTTCCTTGTGAACGAAAAGTTGACGTGATAGTTCAACGGTCGACGTGATGGTTCGAAAGCTCTCGCTTTTATTTAGCGTATGCTCGTTTCCTTTTAAACGAAAGGTTGACGTGATGGTTCAACGGTCGACGTGATGGTTCGCAGCTCTCGCTTTTATTTAGCGTATGCTCTCGCTTTTATTTAGCGTATGCTCGTTTCCTTGTAAACGAAAGGTTGACGTGATGGTTCAACGGTCGACGTGATGGTTCGACAGCTCTCACTTTCATTTAGTGTATGCTCGTTTCCTTGTGAACGAAAGGTTGACGTGATGGTTCAACGGTCGACGTGATGGTTCGACAGGTCTTTCTTTTTTTTAGCGTATGCTCCTTTCCTTGTAAACCTAAGGTTGACGTGATGGTTCAATGGTCGACGTGATGGTTCGACAGCTCTCGCTTTTATTTAGTGTATGCTCGTTTCCTTGTGAACGAAAGGTTGACGTGATGGTTCAACGGTCGACGTGATGGTTCGACACTCTCGCTTTGATTTAGCGTATGCTAATTTCCTTGTAAACGAAAGGTTGACGTGGTGGTTCAACGGTCGATGTGATGGTTCGCAGCTCTCGCTTTTATTTAGCGTATGCTCGTTTCCTTGTAAACGAAAGGTTGACGTAATGGATCAACGGTCAACGTGATGGTTCGACAGCATTCGCTTTTATTTAGCGTATGCTCGTTTCCTTGTGAACGGAAGGTTGACGTGATGGTTCAACGGTCGACGTGATGGTTCGACGGCACTCGCTTTCATTTAGCGTAGGCTCCTTTCCTTGTGAACGAAAGGTTGACGTGATGGTTCCATGGTCGACGTGATGGTTCGACAGTTCGCACTTTTATTTAGTGCTTTGCTCGTTTCCTTGTGAACGAAAGGTTGACATGATGGTTCAACGGTCGATGTGACGGTTCGACAGCTCTCGCTTTTATTTAGCGTATGCTCGTTTCCTTATGAAGGAAAGGTTGACGTGATGGTTCGACGGTCAACGTGATGGTTCGACGACACTCGCTTTTATTTAGCGTATGCTCGTTTCCTTGTAAACGAAAGGTTGACGTGATGGTTCAACGGTCGACGTGATGGTTCGACAGCTCTCGCTTTTATTTAGCGTATGCTCGTTTCCTTGTAAAAGAAGGGTTGACGTGATGGTTCAACGGTCGACGTGATGGTTCGAAATTTCTCGCTTTTATTTAGCGTATGCTCGTTTCCTTGTGAACGAAAGGTTGACATGATGGTTCAACGGTCGACGTGATGGCTCGCAGCACTCGCTTTTATTTAGCGTATGCTCGTTTCCTTGTAAACGAACGGTTGACGTGGTGGTTCAACGGTCGACGTGATGGTTCGCAGCTCTCGCTTTTATTTAGTGTATGCTCGTTTCCTTGTGAACGAAAGGTTGACGTGATGGTTCAACGGTCGACGTGATGGTTCGATAGCTCTCGCTTTTATTTAGCGTATGCTCGTTTCCTTGTAAACTAAAGGTTGACGTGATGGTTCAACGGTCGACGTGATGGTTCGACAGCTCTCACATTCCTTTAGTGTATGCTCGTTTCCTTGTGAACGAAAGGTTGACGTGATGGTTCAACGGTCGACGTGATGGTTCGACAGGTCTTGCTTTTATTTAGCGTATGCTCCTTTCCTTGTAAACCTAAGGTTGACGTGATGGTTCAACGGTCGACGTGATGGTTCGACAGCTCTCGCTTTTATTTAGTGTATGTTCGTTTCCTTGTGAACGAAAGGTTGACATGATGGTTCAACGGTCGACGTGATGGTTCGACAGCTCTCGCTTTTATTTAGCGTATACTCATTTCCTTGTAAACGAAAGGTTGACGTGGTGGTTCAACGGTCGACGTGATGGTTCGCAGCTCTCGCTTTTATTTAGCGTATGCTCGTTTCCTTGTAAACGAAAGGTTTACATAATGGTTCAAAGGTCGACGTGATGGTTCGACAGCACTCGCTTTTATTTAGCGTATGCTCGTTTCCTTGTGAAAGAAAGGTTGACGTGATGGTTCAACGGTCGACGTGATGGTTCGACGGCACTCTCTTTTATTTAGCGTAGGCTCGTTTCCTTGTGAACGAAAGGTTGACGTGATGGTTCAACGGTCGACGTGATGGTTCGACAGTTCGCACTTTTATTTAGTGCTTTGCTCGTTTCCTTGTGAACGAAAGGTTGACGGTGAACCATCACGTCGACCTTTCGTTCACAAGGAAACGAGCATACACTAAATAAAAGCGAGAGCTGCGAACCATCACGTCGTCCGTTGAACCACCACGTCAACCGTTTATTTACAAGGAAACGAGCATACGCTAAATAGAAACGAGAGCTATCGAACCATCACGTCAACCATTGAACCATCACGTCAACTTTTTGTTCACAAGGAAACGAGCAAATACTAAACAAAAGCGAGAGCTGTCGAACCATCACGTCGACCGTTGAACCATCACGTCAACCTTTCGTTTACAAGGAAATGAGCATAAGCAAAATAAAAGCGAGAGCTGTCGAATCATCACGTCGACCGTTGAACCATCACGTCAACCTTTCGTTCACAAGGAAACGAGCATACACTAAATGAAAGTGAGAGCTGTCAAACCATCACGTCGACCGTTGAACCATCACGTCAACCTTTCGTTTACAAGGAAACGAGCATACGCTAAATAAAAGCGAGAGCATTCGAACTATCACATCGACCGTTGAACCATCACGTCAACCTTTCGTTCACAAGGAAACGAGCATACACTAAATAAAAGTGAGAGCTGTCGAACCATCACGTCGACCGTTGAACCATCACGTCAACCTTTCGTTTACAAGGAAACGAGCATAAGCTAAATAAAAGCGAGAGCTGTCGAGCCATCATGTCGACCGTTGAACCATCACGTCAACTTTTCGTTCACAAGGAAACGAGCGTACGCTAAACAAAAGCGAGAGCAGTCGAACCATCACGTCGACCGTTGAACCATCACGTCAACCTTTCGTTTACAAGGAAACGAGGATACGCTAAATAAAAGCGAGAGCTGTCGAACCATCACGTCGACCGTTGAACCATCACGTCAACCTTTCGTTCACAAGTAAACGAGCATACACTAAATAAAAGTGAGAGTTGTCGAACCATCACGTCGACCTTTGAACCATCACGTCAACCTTTCCTTTACAAGGAAACGAGCATACGCTAAATAAAAGCGAGAGCTGTCGAACCATCACGTCGACCGTTGAACCATCACGTCAACTTTTCGTTCACAAGGAAACGGGCATACGCTAAACAAAAGCGAGAGCTGTCGAACCATCACGTCGACCTTCCATCTTCAAAATAAGCGGGCAAAACACTACGGAAAATCGCGAACTGTCGAACCATCACGTCAACCAAAGCACGGACTCAAAGTGCAAAATGTCGAACCATCACGTCGACCGTTGAACCATCACGTCAACCTTTCGTTCACAAGAAAACGAGCCTAAGCTAAATAAAAGCGAGAAATGTCGAACCATCACGTCGACCGTTGAACCATCACGTCAACCCTTCGTTTACAAGGAAACGAGCATACGCTAAATAAAAGCGAGAGCTGTCGAACCATCACGTCGACCGTTGAACCACCACGTCAACCTTTCGTTTACAAGGAAACGAGCATACGCGAAATAAAAGCGAGTGCCGTCGAACCATCACGTCGACTGTCGAGCCATCACGTCAACATTTCCTTCATAAGGAAACGAGCATATGCTAAATAAAAGCGAGTGCCGTCGAACCATCACATAGACCGTTGAACCATCACGTCAACCTTTCGTTCACAAGGAAACGAGCAAAGCACTAAATAAAAGCGAGAGCTGTCGAACTGTCACGTCGACCGTTGAACCATCACGTCAACCTTTCGTTTACAAGGAAACGAGCATACACTAAATAAAAGCGAGAGCTATCGAACCATCACGTTGACCGTTGAACCATCACTTCAACCTTTCGTTCACAAGGAAACGAGCATACACTAAATGAAAGTGAGAGCTGTCGAACCATCACGTCGACCGTTGAACCATCACGTCAACCTTTCGTTTATAAGGAAACGAGCATACGCTAAATAAAAGCGAGAGCTGTTAACCATCACGTCGACCGTTGAACCATCACGTCAACCTTTCGTTCACAAGGAAACGAGCATACACTAAATAAAAGCGAGAGCTGCGAACCATCACGTCGACCGTTGAACCACCACGTCAACCGTTTATTTACAAGGAAACGAGCATACGCTAAATAGAAACGAGAGCTATCGAACCATCACGTCAACCATTGAACCATCACGTCAACTTTTTGTTCACAAGGAAACGAGCAAATACTAAACAAAAGCGAGAGCTGTCGAACCATCACGTCGACCGTTGAACCATCACGTCAACCTTTCGTTTACAAGGAAATGAGCATAAGCAAAATAAAAGCGAGAGCTGTCGAATCATCACGTCGACCGTTGAACCATCACGTCAACCTTTCGTTCACAAGGAAACGAGCATACACTAAATGAAAGTGAGAGCTGTCAAACCATCACGTCGACCGTTGAACCATCACGTCAACCTTTCGTTTACAAGGAAACGAGCATACGCTAAATAAAAGCGAGAGCATTCGAACTATCACATCGACCGTTGAACTATCACGTCAACCTTTCGTTCCCAAGGAAACGAGCATACACTAAATAAAAGTGAGAGCTGTCGAACCATCACGTCACCATTGAACCATCACGTCAACCTTTCGTTTACAAGGAAACGAGCATACGCTAAATAAAACCGAGAGCTGTCGAACCATCACATCGACCGTTGAACCATCACGTCAACCTTTCGTTCACAAGGAAACGAGCATACACTAAATGATAGTGAGAGTTGTTGAACCATCACGTCGAACATTGAACCATCACGTTAACCTTTCGTTTACAAGCAAACGAGCATACGCTAAATAAAAGCGAGAGCTGTCGAACCATTAAGTCGACCAGTGAACCATCACGTCAACCTTTCGTTTACAAGCAAACGAGCATACGCTAAATAAAAGCGAGAGCTGCAAACCGTCACGTCGACCGTTGAACCACCACGTCAACCATTCGTTTACAAGGAAACGAGCTTACGCTGAATAAAAGCGAAAGTTGTCGAACCATCACGTCGACCGTTGAACCATCACGTCAACCTTTCGTTTACAAGGAAACGAGCATACGCTATATAAAAGCGAGAGCTGTCGAACCATCACGTCGACCGTTGAACCATCACGTCAACTTTTCGTTCACAAGGAAACGAGCATACACTAAATAAAAGTGAGAGCTGTCGAACCATCACGTCGACCATTGAACCATCACGTCAACCTTTCGTTTACAAGGAAACGAGCATACGCTAAATAAAAGGTAGAGCTGTCGAACCATCACATCGACCGTTGAACCATCACGTCAACTTTTCGTTCACAAGGAAAGGAGCATACGCTAAACAAAAGCGAGAGTTGTCGAACCATCACGTCGACCGTTGAACCATTACGTCAACCTTTCGTTTACAAGGAAACGAGCATACGCTAAATAAAAGCGAGAGCTGTCGAACCATCACGTCGACCGTTGAACCATCACGTCAACTTTTCGTTCACAAGGAAACGAGCATACGCTAAACAAAAGCGAGAGCTGTCGAACCATCACGTCGACGTTCCATCTTCAAAAGAAGCGAGCAAAGCACTAAAGAAAATCGCAAGCTGTCTAACCATCACGTCAACTAAAGCACAGACTCAAAGTGCGAAATGTCGAACCATCACGTCGACCGTTGAACCATCACGTCAACCTTTCGTTCACAAGGAAACGAGCATACGCTAAATAAAAGCGAGAAATGTCGAACCATCACGTCGACCGTTGAACCATCACGTCAACCCTTCGTTTACAAGGAAACGAGCATACGCTAAATAAAAGCGAGAGCTGTCGAACCATCATGTCGACCGTTGAACCATCACGTCAACCTTTCGTTTACAAGGAAACGAGCATACGCTAAATAAAAGAGAGTGCTGTCGAACCATCACGTTGACCATCGAACCATCACGTCAACCTTTCCTTCATAAGGAAACGAGTCTACGCTAAATAAAAGCGAGTGCCGTCGAACCATCACATCGACCGTTGAACCATCACGTCAACCTTTCGTTCATAAGAAAACGAGCAAAGCACTAAATAAAAGTGCGAACTGTCGAATCATCACATCGACCGTTGAACCATCACGTCAACCTTTCGTTCACAATGAAACGAGCATACGCTAAATAAAAGCGAGCGCTGTCGAACCATCACGTTGACCGTTGAACCATTACGTCAACCTTTCGTTTACAAGGAAACGAGCATACGCTAAATAAAAGCGAAAGCTGCGAACCATCACGTCAACCGTTGAACCACCACGTCAACCTTTCGTTTACAAGAAAACGAGCATACGCTAAATAAAAGCGAGAGCTGTCGAACCATCACGTCGACCGTTGAACCATCACGTCAACATTTTGTTCACAAGGAAACGAGCATACACTAAATAAAAGTGAGAGCTGTCGAACCATCACGTCGACCGTTGAACCATCACGTCAACCTTTGGTTTACAAGGAAACGAGCATACGCTAAATAAAAGCGAGAGCTGTCGAACCATCACGTCAACCTTTCGTTTACAAGGAAACGAGCATACGCTAAATAAAAGCGAGAGCTGCCGAACCATCACGTCAACTTTTCGTTCACAAGGAAATGAGCATACACTAAATGAAAGTGAGAGCCGTAGAACCATCATGTCGACCGTTGAACCATCACGTCAACCTTTCCTTTACAAGGAAACGAGCATACGCTAAATAAAAGCGAGAGCTGTCGAACCATCACGTCAACCGTTGAACCATCACGTCAACCTTTTGTTCACAAGGAAACGAGTATACACTAAATAAAAGCGAGAGCTACGAACAATCACGTCGACCGTTGAACCACCACGTCAACCGTTCGTTTACAAGGAAACGAGCATACGCTAAATAAAAGCGAGAGTTGTCGAACCATCACGTCGACCATTGAACCATCACGTCAACTTTTCGTTCACAAGGAAACGAGCAAACACTAAATAAAAGCGAGAGCTGTCGAACCATCAAGTCGACCGTTGAACCATCACGTCAACCTTTCGTTTACAAGGAAACGAGCATAAGCTAAATAAAAGCGAGAGCTGTCGAACCATCACGTCGACCGTTGAACCATCACGTCAACCTTTCGTTAACAAGGAAACGAGCATACACTAAATTAAAGTGAGAGCTGTCGAACCATCACGTCGACCGTTGAACCATCACGTCAACCTTTCTTTTACAAGAAAACGAGCATACGCTAAATAAAAGCGAGAGCTGTCGAACCATCACGTCGACCGTTGAACCATCACGTCAACCTTTTGTTCACAAGGAAACGAGCATACACTAAATAAAAGTGAGAGCTGTCGAACCATCACGTCGACCGTTGAACCATCACGTCAACCTTTGGTTTACAAGGAAACGAGTATACGCTAAATAAAAGCGAGAGCTGTCGAACCATCACGTCGACCTTTGAACCATCACGTCAACCTTTCGTTCACAAGGAAATTAGCATACACTAAATGAAAGTGAGAGCCGTAGAACCATCACGTCGACCGTTGAACCATCACGTCAACCTTTCGTTTACAAGGAAACGAGCATACGCTAAATAAAAGCGAGAGCTGTCGAACCATCACGTCAACCGTTGAACCATCACGTCAACCTTTTGTTCACAAGGAAACGAGCATACACTAAATAAAAGCGAGAGCTGCGAACAATCACGTCGACCGTTGAACCACCACGTCAACCGTTCGTTTACAAGGAAACGAGCATACGCTAAATAAAAGCGAGAGTTGTCGAACCATCACGTCGACCGTTGAACCATCACGTCAACTTTTCGTTCACAAGGAAACGAGCAAACACTAAATAAAAGCGAGAGCTGTCGAACCATCACGTTGATCGTTGAACCATCACGTCAACCTTTCGTTTACAAGGAAACGAGCATAAGCTAAATAAAAGCGAGAGCTGTCGAACCATCACGTCGACCGTTGAACCATCACGTCAACCTTTCTTTCACAAGGAAACGAGCATACACTAAATGAAAGTGAGAGCTGTCGAACCATCACGTCGACCGTTGAACCATCACGTCAACCTTTCGTTTACAAGAAAACGAGCATACGCTAAATAAAAGCGAGAGCTGTCGAACCATCACGTCGACCGTTGAACCATCACGTCAACATTTTGTTCACAAGGAAACGAGCATACACTAAATAAAAGTGAGAGCTGTCGAACCATCACGTCGACCGTTGAACCATCACGTCAACCTTTGGTTTACAAGGAAACGAGCATACGCTAAATAAAAGCGAGAGCTGTCGAACCATCACGTCAACCTTTCGTTTACAAGGAAACGAGCATACGCTAAATAAAAGCGAGAGCTGCCGAACCATCATGTCAACTTTTCGTTCACAAGGAAATGAGCATACACTAAATGAAAGTGAGAGCCGTAGAACCATCACGTCGACCGTTGAACCATCACGTCAACCTTTCCTTTACAAGGAAACGAGCATACGCTAAATAAAAGCGAGAGCTGTCGAACCATCACGTCAACCGTTGAACCATCACGTCAACCTTTTGTTCACAAGGAAACGAGTATACACTAAATAAAAGCGAGAGCTACGAACAATCACGTCGACCGTTGAACCACCACGTCAACCGTTCGTTTACAAGGAAACGAGCATACGCTAAATAAAAGCGAGAGTTGTCGAACCATCACGTCGACCGTTGAACCATCACGTCAACTTTTCGTTCACAAGGAAACGAGCAAACACTAAATAAAAGCGAGAGCTGTCGAACCATCACGTTGATCGTTGAACCATCACGTCAACCTTTCGTTTACAAGGAAACGAGCATAAGCTAAATAAAAGCGAGAGATGTCGAACCATCACGTCGACCGTTGAACCATCACGTCAACCTTTCTTTCACAAGGAAACGAGCATACACTAAATGAAAGTGAGAGCTGTCGAACCATCACGTCGACCGTTGAACCATCACGTCAACCTTTCGTTTACAAGAAAACGAGCATACGCTAAATAAAAGCGAGAGCTGTCGAACCATCACGTCGACCGTTGAACCATCACGTCAACATTTTGTTCACAAGGAAACGAGCATACACTAAATAAAAGTGAGAGCTGTCGAACCATCACGTCGACCGTTGAACCATCACGTCAACCTTTGGTTTACAAGGAAACGAGCATACGCTAAATAAAAGCGAGAGCTGTCGAACCATCACGTCAACCTTTCGTTTACAAGGAAACGAGCATACGCTAAATAAAAGCGAGAGCTGCCGAACCATCATGTCAAATTTTCGTTCACAAGGAAATGAGCATACACTAAATGAAAGTGAGAGCCGTAGAACCATCACGTCGACCGTTGAACCATCACGTCAACCTTTCCTTTACAAGGAAACGAGCATACGCTAAATAAAAGCGAGAGCTGTCAAACCATCACGTCAACCGTTGAACCATCACGTCAACCTTTTGTTCACAAGGAAACGAGTATACACTAAATAAAAGCGAGAGCTACGAACAATCACGTTGACCGTTGAACCACCACGTCAACCGTTCGTTTACAAGGAAACGAGCATACGCTAAATAAAAGCGAGAGTTGTCGAACCATCACGTCGACCGTTGAACCATCACGTCAACTTTTCGTTCACAAGGAAACGAGCAAACACTAAATAAAAGCGAGAGCTGTCGAACCATCACGTCGACCGTTGAACCATCACGTCAACCTTTCGTTTACAAGGAAACGAGCATAAGCTAAATAAAAGCGAGAGCTATCGAACCATCACGTCGACCGTTGAACCATCACGTCAACCTTTCGTTAACAAGGAAACGAGCATACACTAAATTAAAGTGAGAGCTCTCGAACCATCACGTCGACCGTTGAACCATCACGTCAACCTTTCGTTTACAAGAAAACGAGCATACGCTAAATAAAAGCGAGAGCTGTCGAACCATCACGTCGACCGTTGAACCATCACGTCAACCTTTTGTTCACAAGGAAACGAGCATACACTAAATAAAAGTGAGAGTTGTCGAACCATCACGTCGACCGTTGAACCATCACGTCAACCTTTGGTTTACAAGGAAACGAGTATACGCTAAATAAAAGCGAGAGCTGTCGAACCATCACGTCGACCTTTGGACCATCACGTCAACCTTTCGTTTACAAGGAAACGATCATACGCTAAATAAAAGCGAGAGCTACCGAACCATCACGTCAACTTTTCGTTCACAAGGAAATTAGCATACACTAAATGAAAGTGAGAGCCGTAGAACCATCACGTCGACCGTTGAACCATCACGTCAACCTTTCGTTTACAAGGAAACGAGCATACACTAAATAAAAGCGAAAGCTGTCGAACCATCACGTCAACCGTTGAACCATCACGTCAACCTTTTGTTCACAAGGAAACGAGCATACACTAAATAAAAGCGAGAGCTGCGAACAATCACGTCGACCGTTGAACCACCACGTCAACCGTTCGTTTACAAGGAAACGAGCATACGCTAAATAAAAGCGAGAGTTGTCGAACCATCACGTCGACCGTTGAACCATCACGTCAACTTTTCGTTCACAAGGAAACGAGCAAACACTAAATAAAAGCGAGAGCTGTCGAACCATCACGTCGATCGTTGAACCATCACGTCAACCTTTCGTTTACAAGGAAACGAGCATAAGCTAAATAAAAGCGAGAGCTGTCGAACCATCACGTCGACCGTTTAACCATCACGTCAACCTTTCTTTCACAAGGAAACGAGCATACACTAAATGAAAGTGAGAGCTGTCGAACCATCACGTCGACCGTTGAACCATCACGTCAACCTTTCGTTTACAAGAAAACGAGCATACGCTAAATAAAAGCGAGAGCTGTCGAACCATCACGTCGACCGTTGAACCATCACGTCAATATTTTGTTCACAAGGAAACGAGCATACACTAAATAAAAGTGAGAGCTGTTGAACCATCACGTCGACCGTTGAACCATCACGTCAACCTTTGGTTTACAAGGAAACGAGCATACGCTAAATAAAAGCGAGAGCTGTCGAACCATCACGTCAACCTTTCGTTTACAAGGAAACGAGCATACGCTAAATAAAAGAGAGAGCTGCCGAACCATCACGTCAACTTTTCGTTCACAAGGAAATGAGCATACACTAAATGAAAGTGAGAGCCGTAGAACCATCACGTCGACCGTTGAACCATCACGTCAACCTTTCCTTTACAAGGAAACGAGCATACGCTAAATAAAAGCGAGAGCTGTCGAACCATCACGTCAACCGTTGAACCATCACGTCAACCTTTTGTTCACAAGGAAACGAGCATACACTAAATAAAAGCGAGAGCTACGAACAATCACGTCGACCGTTGAACCACCACGTCAACCGTTTGTTTACAAGGAAACGAGCATACGCTAAATAAAAGCGAGAGTTATCGAACCATCACGTCGACCGTTGAACCATCACGTCAACTTTTCGTTCACAAGGAAACGAGCAAACACTAAATAAAAGCGAGAGCTGTCGAACCATCACGTCGACCGTTGAACCATCACGTCAACCTTTTGTTTACAAGGAAACGAGCATAAGCTAAATAAAAGCGAGAGCTGTCGAACCATCACGTCGACCGTTGAACCATCACGTCAACCTTTCGTTAACAAGGAAACGAGCATACACTAAATTAAAGTGAGAGCTGTCGAACCATCACGTCGACCGTTGAACCATCACGTCAACCTTTCGTTTACAAGAAAACGAGCATACGCTAAATAAAAGCGAGAGCTGTCGAACCATCACGTCGACCGTTGAACCATCACGTCAACCTTTTGTTCACAAGGAAACGAGCATACACTAAATAAAAGTGAGAGTTGTCGAACCATCACGTCGACCGTTGAACCATCACGTCAACCTTTGATTTACAAGGAAACGAGTATACGCTAAATAAAAGCGAGAGCTGTCGAACCATCACGTCGACCTTTGGACCATCACGTCAACCTTTCGTTTACAAGGAAACGAGCATACGCTAAATAAATGCGAGAGCTACCGAACCATCACGTCAACTTTTCGTTCACAAGGAAATTAGCATACACTAAATGAAAGTGAGAGCCGTAGAACCATCACGTCGACCGTTGAACCATCACGTCAACCTTTCGTTTACAAGGAAACGAGCATACACTAAATAAAAGCGAAAGCTGTCGAACCATCACGTCAACCGTTGAACCATCACGTCAACCTTTTGTTCACAAGGAAACGAGCATACACTAAATAAAAGCGAGAGCTGCGAACAATCACGTCGACCGTTGAACCACCACGTCAACCGTTCGTTTACAAGGAAACGAGCATACGCTAAATAAAAGCGAGAGTTGTCGAACCATCACGTCGACCGTTGAACCATCACGTCAACTTTTCGTTCACAAGGAAACGAGCAAACACTAAATAAAAGCGAGAGCTGTCGAACCATCACGTCGATCGTTGAACCATCACGTCAACCTTTCGTTTACAAGGAAATGAGCATAAGCTAAATAAAAGCGAGAGCTGTCGAACCATCACGTCGACCGTTGAACCATCACGTCAACCTTTCTTTCACAAGGAAACGAGCATACACTAAATGAAAGTGAGAGCTGTCGAACCATCACGTCGACCGTTGAACCATCACGTCAACCTTTCGTTTACAAGAAAACGAGCATACGCTAAATAAAAGCGAGAGCTGTCGAACCATCACGTCGACCGTTGAACCATCACGTCAACATTTTGTTCACAAGGAAACGAGCATACACTAAATAAAAGTGAGAGCTGTCGAACCATCACGTCGACCGTTGAACCATCACGTCAACCTTTGGTTTACAAGGAAACGAGCATACGCTAAATAAAAGCGAGAGCTGTCGAACCATCACGTCAACCTTTCGTTTACAAGGAAACGAGCATACGCTAAATAAAAGCGAGAGATGCCGAACCATCACGTCAACTTTTCGTTCACAAGGAAATGAGCATACACTAAATGAAAGTGAGAGCCGTAGAACCATCACGTCGACCGTTGAACCATCACGTCAACCTTTCCTTTACAAGGAAACGAGCATACGCTAAATAAAAGCGAGAGCTGTCGAACCATCACGTCAACCGTTGAACCATCACGTCAACCTTTTGTTCACAAGGAAACGAGTATACACTAAATAAAAGCGAGAGCTGCGAACAATCACGTCGACCTTTGAACCACCACGTCAACCGTTCGTTTACAAGGAAACGAGCATACGCTAAATAAAAGCGAGAGCTGTCGAACCATCACGTCGACCGTTGAACCATCACGTCAACCTTTTGTTCACAAGGAAACGAGCATACACTAAATAAAAGTGAGAGCTTTCGAACCATCAAGTCGACCGTTGAACCATCACGTCAACCTTTGGTTTACAAGGAAACGAGTATACGCTAAATAAAAGCGAGAGCTGTCGAACCATCACGTCGACCTTTGAACCATCACGTCAACCTTTCGTTTACAAGGAAACGAGCATACGCTAAATAAAAGCGAGAGCTGCCGAACCATCACGTCAACTTTTCGTTCACAAGGAAATTAGCATACACTAAATGAAAGTGAGAGCCGTAGAACCATCACGTCGACCGTTGAACCATCACGTCAACCTTTCGTTTACAAGGAAACGAGCATACGCTAAATAAAAGCGAGAGCTGTCGAACCATCACGTCAACCGTTGAACCATCACGTCAACCTTTTGTTCACAAGGAAACGAGCATACACTAAATAAAAGCGAGAGCTGCGAACAATCACGTCGACCGTTGAACCACCACGTCAACCGTTTGTTTACAAGGAAACGAGCATACGCTAAATAAAAGCGAGAGTTGTCGAACCATCACGTCGACCGTTGAACCATCACGTCACCTTTTCGTTCACAAGGAAATGAGCAAACACTAAATAAAAGCGAGAGCTGTCGAACCATCACGTCGACCGTTGAACCATCACGTCAACCTTTCGTTTACAAGGAAACGAGCATAAGCTAAATAAAAGCGAGATCTGTCGAACCATCACGTCGACCGTTGAACCATCACGTCAACCTTTCTTTCACAAGGAAACGAGCATACACTAAATGAAAGTGAGAGTTGTCGAACCATCACGTCGACCGTTGAACCATCACGTCAACCTTTCGTTTACAAGAAAACGAGCATACGCTAAATAAAAGCGAGAGCTGTCGAACCATCACGTCGACCGTTGAACCATCACGTCAACCTTTTGTTCACAAGGAAACGAGCATACACTAAATAAAAGTGAGAGCTGTCGAACCATCACGTCGACCGTTGAACCATCATGTCAACCTTTGGTTTACAAGGAAACGAGTATACGCTAAATAAAAGCGAGAGCTGTCGAACCATCACGTCGACCTTTGAACCATCACGTCAACCTTTCGTTTACAAGGAAACGAGCATACGCTAAATAAAAGCGAGAGCTGCCGAACCATCACGTCAACTTTTCGTTCACAAGGAAATGAGCATACACTAAATGAAAGTGAGAGCCGTAGAACCATCACGTCGACCGTTGAACCACCACGTCAACCGTTCGTTTACAAGGAAACGAGCATACGCTAAATAAAAGCGAGAGTTGTCGAACCATCACGTCAATCGTTAAACCATCACGTCAACCTTATGTTCACAAGGAAACGAGCATACACTAAATAAAAGTGAGAGCTGCGAACAATCACGTCGACCGTTGAACCACCACGTCAACCGTTCGTTTACAAGGAAACGAGCATACGCTAAATAAAAGCGAGAGTTGTCGAACCATCACGTCGACCGTTGAACCATCACGTCACCTTTTCGTTCACAAGGAAACGAGCAAACACTAAATAAAAGCGAGAGCTGTCGAACCATCACGTCGACCGTTGAACCATCACGTCAACCTTTCGTTTACAAGGAAACGAGCATAAGCTAAATAAAAGCGAGAGCTGTCGAACCATCACGTCGACCGTTGAACCATCACGTCAACCTTTCTTTCACAAGGAAACGAGCATACACTAAATGAAAGTGAGAGCTGTCGAACCATCACGTCGACCGTTGAACCATCACGTCAACCTTTCGTTTACAAGGAAACGAGCATACGCTAAATAAAAGCGAGAGCTGTCGAAGCATCACGTCGACCGTTGAACCATCACGTCAACTTTTCGTTCACAAGGAAACGAGAATACACTAAACAAAAGCGAGAGTTGTTGAACCATCACGTCGACCGTTGAACCATCACGTCAACCTTTCGCTTACAAGGAAACGAGCATAATCTAAATAAAAGCGAGAGTTGTCGAACCATCACGTCGACCGTTGAACCATCACGCAACCTTTCGTTCACAAGGAAAGGAGCATACACTAAATGAAAGTGAGAGCTGTCGAACCATCACGTCGACCGTTGAACCATCACGTCAACCTTTCGTGTACAAGCAAACAAGCATACGCTAAATAAAAGCAAGAGCTGTCGAACCATCAAGTTTACCGTTGAACCATCACGTCAACCTTTCGTTCACAAGGAAACGAGCATACGCTAAATAAAAGAGAGAGCTGCCAACCATCACGTCGACCATTGAACCACCACGTCAACCTTTCTTTTACAAGGAAACGAGCATACGCTAAATAAAAGCGAGAGTTGTCGAACCATCACGTCGACCGTTGAACCATCACGTCAACCTTTCGTTCACAAGGAAAGGAGCATACACTAAATGAAAGTGAGAGCTGTCGAACCATCACGTCGACCGTTGAACCATCACGTCAACCTTTCGTGTACAAGCAAACAAGCATACGCTAAATAAAAGCAAGAGCTGTCGAACCATCAAGTCTACCGTTGAACTATCACGTCAACCTTTCGTTCACAAGGAAACGAGCATACGCTAAATAAAAGAGAGAGCTGCCAACCATCACGTCGACCATTGAACCACCACGTCAACCTTTCTTTTACAAGGAAACGAGCATACGCTAAATAAAAGCGAGAGATGTCGAACCATCACGTCGACCGTTGAACCATCACGTCAACCTTTCGTTCACAAGGAAACGAGCATACACTAAATAAAAGTGAGAGCTGTCGAACCATCACGTCGACCATTGAACCATCACGTCAACCTTTCGTTTACAAGGAAACGAGCATACGCTAAACAAAAGCGAGAGCTGTCGAACCATCACGTCGACCGTTGAACCATCACGTCAACCTTTCGTTTACAAGGAAACGAGCATACGCTAAATAAAAGCGAGAGCTGTCAAACCATCACGTCGACCGTTGAACCATCACGTCAACTTTTCGTTCACAAGGAAACGAGCATACACTAAATAAAAGCGAGAGCTGTCGAACCATCACGTCGACCGTTGAACCATCACGTCAGCCTTTCGTTTACAAGGAAACGAGCATAAGCTAAATAAAAGCGAGAGCTGTCGAACCATCACGTTGACCGTTGAACCATCACGTCAACCTTTCGTTTACAAGGAAAAGAGCATAAGCTAAATAAAAGCGAGCGTTTTCGACCCATCACGTCGACCATTGAACCATCACGTCAACCTTTCGTTCACAAGGAAACGAGCATACACTAAATGAAAGTGAGAGCTGTCGAACCATCAAGTCGACTGTTGAACCATCACGTCAACCTTTCGTTCACAAGGAAACAAGCATACGCTAAATAAAATCAAGAGTTGTCGAACCATCAAGTCAACCGTTGAACCATCACGTCAACCTTTCGTTCACAAGGAAACGAGCATACGCTAAATACAAGCGAGAGCGGCCAACCATCACGTCGACCGTTGAACCACCACGTCAACCTTTCGTTTACAAGGAAACGAGCATACGCTAAATAAAAGCGAGAGCTGTCGAATCATCACGTCAACCTTTCGTTCACAAGGAAATGAGCATACACTAAATAAAAGCGAGAGCTGCGAACAATCACGTCTACCGTTGAACCACCACGTCAACCGTTCGTTTACAAGGAAACGAGCATACGATAAATAAAAGCGAGAGTTGTCGAACCATCACATCGACCGTTGAACCATCACGTCAACTTTTCGTTCACAAGGAAACGAGCAAACACTAAACAAAAGCGAGAGCTGTCGAAGCATCACGTCGACCGTTGAACCATCACGTCAACCTTTCGTTTACAAGGAAACGAGCATAAGCTAAATAAAAGCGAGAGCTGTCGAACCATCACGTCGACCGTTGAACCATCACGTCAACCTTTCATTCACAAGGAAACCAGCATACACTAAATGAAAGTGAGAGCTGTCGAACCATCACGTCGACCGTTGAACCATCACGTCAACCTTTCGTTTACAAGGAAACGAGCATACGCTAAATAAAAGCGAGAGCTGTCGAAGTATCACGTCGACCGTTGAACCATCACGTCAACTTTTCGTTCACAAGGAAATGAGCATACAATAAACAAAAGCGAGAGCTGTCGAACCATCACATCGGCCGTTGAACCATCACGCCAACCTTTCGTTTACAAGGAAACGAGCATAAGCTAAATAAAAGCGAGAGTTGTCGAACCATCACGTCGACCGTTGAACCATCACGTCAACCTTTCGTTTACAAGCAAACAAGCATACGCTAAATAAAAGCAAGAGATGTCGAACCATCAAGTCGACTGTTGAACCATCACGTCAACCTTTCGTTCACAAGGAAACAAGCATACGCTAAATAAAAGCGAGAGCTGCCAACTATCACGTCGACTGTTGAACCACCACGTCAACCTTTCGTTTACAAGGAAACGAGCATACGCTAAATAAAAGCGAGAGCTGTCGAACCATCACGTCGACCGTTGAACCATCACGTCAACCTTTATTTCACAAGGAAACGAGCATACACTAAATAAAAGTGAGAGCTGTCGAACCATCACGTCGACCATTGAACCATCACGTCAACCTTTCGTTTACAAGGAAACGAGCATACGCTAAATAAATGCGAGAGCTGTCGAACCATCACATCGACCGTTGAACCATCACGTCAACTTTTCGTTCACATGGAAACGAGCATACGCTAAACAAAAGCGAGAGTTGTCGAACCATCACGTCGACCGTTGAACCATCACGTCAACCTTTCGTTTACAAGGAAACGAGCATACGCTAAATAAAAGCGAGAGCTGTCGAACCATCACGTCGACCGTTGAACCATCACGTCAACTTTTCGTTCACAAGGAAACGAGCATACACTAAACAAAAGCGAGAGTTGTCGAACCATCACGTTGACCGTTGAACCATCACGTCAACCTTTCATTTACAAGGAAACGAGCATAAGCTAAATAAAAGCGAGGGTTTTCGACCCATAACATCGACCATTGAACCATCACGTCAAACTTTCGTTCACAAGGAAACGAGCATACACTAAATGAAAGTGAGAGCTGTCGAACCATCACGTCGACCGTTGAACCATCACATCAACCTTTCGTTTACAAGCAAACAAGCATACGCTAAATAAAATCAAGAGTTGTCGAACCATCAAGTCGACCGTTGAACCATCACGTCAACCTTTCGTTCACAAGGAAACGAGCATACGCTAAATACAAGCGAGAGCGGCCAACCATCACGTCGACCATTGAACCACCACGTCAACCTTTCGTTTACAAGGAAACGAGCATACGCTAAATAAAAGCGAGAGTTGTTGAACCATCACGTCGACCGTTGAACCATCACGTCAACCTTTCGTTCACAAGGAAACGAGCATACACTAAATAAAACTGAGAGCTGTCGAAACATCACGTCGACCATTGAACTGTCACGTCAACCTTTCGTTTACAAGGAAACGAGCATACGCTAAATTAAAGCGACAGCTGTCGAACCATCACATCGACCGTTGAACCATCACGTCAACTTTTCGTTCACATGGAAACGAGCATACGCTAAACAAAAGCGAGAGTTGTCGAACCATCACGTCGACCGTTGAACCATCACGTCAACCTTTCGTTTACAAGGAAACGAGCATACGCTAAATAAAAGCGAGAGCTGTCGAACCATCACGTCGACCGTTGAACCATCACGTCAACTTTTCGTTCACAAGGAAACGAGCATACACTAGACAAAAGCGAGAGATGTCGAACCATCACGTCGACCGTTGAACCATCACGTCAACCTTTCGTTCACAAGGAAACGAGCATACACTAAATAAAAGTGAGAGCTGTCGAACCATCACGTCGACCATTGAACCATCACGTCAACCTTTCGTTTACAAGGAAACGAGCATACGCTAAACAAAAGCGAGAGCTGTCGAACCATCACGTCGACCGTTGAACCATCACGTCAACCTTTCGTTTACAAGGAAACGAGCATACGCTAAATAAAAGCGAGAGCTGTCAAACCATCACGTCGACCGTTGAACCATCACGTCAACTTTTCGTTCACAAGGAAACGAGCATACACTAAATAAAAGCGAGAGCTGTCGAACCATCACGTCGACCGTTGAACCATCACGTCAGCCTTTCGTTTACAAGGAAACGAGCATAAGCTAAATAAAAGCGAGAGCTGTCGAACCATCACGTTGACCGTTGAACCATCACGTCAACCTTTCGTTTACAAGGAAAAGAGCATAAGCTAAATAAAAGCGAGCGTTTTCGACCCATCACGTCGACCATTGAACCATCACGTCAACCTTTCGTTCACAAGGAAACGAGCATACACTAAATGAAAGTGAGAGCTGTCGAACCATCAAGTCGACTGTTGAACCATCACGTCAACCTTTCGTTCACAAGGAAACAAGCATACGCTAAATAAAATCAAGAGTTGTCGAACCATCAAGTCAACCGTTGAACCATCACGTCAACCTTTCGTTCACAAGGAAACGAGCATACGCTAAATACAAGCGAGAGCGGCCAACCATCACGTCGACCGTTGAACCACCACGTCAACCTTTCGTTTACAAGGAAACGAGCATACGCTAAATAAAAGCGAGAGCTGTCGAATCATCACGTCTACCGTTGAACCACCACGTCAACCGTTCGTTTACAAGGAAACGAGCATACGATAAATAAAAGCGAGAGTTGTCGAACCATCACGTCGACCGTTGAACCATCACGTCAACTTTTCGTTCACAAGGAAACGAGCAAACACTAAACAAAAGCGAGAGCTGTCGAAGCATCACGTCGACCGTTGAACCATCACGTCAACCTTTCGTTTACAAGGAAACGAGCATAAGCTAAATAAAAGCGAGAGCTGTCGAACCATCACGTCGACCGTTGAACCATCACGTCAACTTTTCGTTCACAAGGAAATGAGCATACAATAAACAAAAGCGAGAGCTGTCGAACCATCACATCGGCCGTTGAACCATCACGCCAACCTTTCGTTTACAAGGAAACGAGCATAAGCTAAATAAAAGCGAGAGTTGTCGAACCATCACGTCGACCGTTGAACCATCACGTCAACCTTTCGTTTACAAGCAAACAAGCATACGCTAAATAAAAGCAAGAGATGTCGAACCATCAAGTCGACTGTTGAACCATCACGTCAACCTTTCGTTCACAAGGAAACAAGCATACGCTAAATAAAAGCGAGAGCTGCCAACTATCACGTCGACTGTTGAACCACCACGTCAACCTTTCGTTTACAAGGAAACGAGCATACGCTAAATAAAAGCGAGAGCTGTCGAACCATCACGTCGACCGTTGAACCATCACGTCAACCTTTATTTCACAAGGAAACGAGCATACACTAAATAAAAGTGAGAGCTGTCGAACCATCACGTCGACCATTGAACCATCACGTCAACCTTTCGTTTACAAGGAAACGAGCATACGCTAAATAAATGCGAGAGCTGTCGAACCATCACATCGACCGTTGAACCATCACGTCAACTTTTCGTTCACATGGAAACGAGCATACGCTAAACAAAAGCGAGAGTTGTCGAACCATCACGTCGACCGTTGAACCATCACGTCAACCTTTCGTTTACAAGGAAACGAGCATACGCTAAATAAAAGCGAGAGCTGTCGAACCATCACGTCGACCGTTGAACCATCACGTCAACTTTTCGTTCACAAGGAAACGAGCATACACTAAACAAAAGCGAGAGTTGTCGAACCATCACGTTGACCGTTGAACCATCACGTCAACCTTTCATTTACAAGGAAACGAGCATAAGCTAAATAAAAGCGAGGGTTTTCGACCCATAACATCGACCATTGAACCATCACGTCAACCTTTCGTTCACAAGGAAACGAGCATACACTAAATGAAAGTGAGAGCTGTCGAACCATCACGTCGACCGTTGAACCATCACATCAACCTTTCGTTTACAAGCAAACAAGCATACGCTAAATAAAATCAAGAGTTGTCGAACCATCAAGTCGACCGTTGAACCATCACGTCAACCTTTCGTTCACAAGGAAACGAGCATACGCTAAATACAAGCGAGAGCGGCCAACCATCACGTCGACCATTGAACCACCACGTCAACCTTTCGTTTACAAGGAAACGAGCATACGCTAAATAAAAGCGAGAGTTGTTGAACCATCACGTCGACCGTTGAACCATCACGTCAACCTTTCGTTCACAAGGAAACGAGCATACACTAAATAAAACTGAGAGCTGTCGAAACATCACGTCGACCATTGAACTGTCACGTCAACCTTTAGTTTACAAGGAAACGAGCATACGCTAAATTAAAGCGACAGCTGTCGAACCATCACATCGACCGTTGAACCATCACGTCAACTTTTCGTTCACATGGAAACGAGCATACGCTAAACAAAAGCGAGAGTTGTCGAACCATCACGTCGACCGTTGAACCATCACGTCAACCTTTCGTTTACAAGGAAACGAGCATACGCTAAATAAAAGCGAGAGCTGTCGAACCATCACGTCGACCGTTGAACCATCACGTCAACTTTTCGTTCACAAGGAAACGAGCATACACTAGACAAAAGCGAGAGTTGTCGAACCATCACATCGACCGTTGAACCATCACGTCAACCTTTCGTTTACAAGGAAACGAGCATAAGCTAAATAAAAGCGAGAGCTGTCGAACCATCACGTTGACTGTTGAACCATCACGTAAACCTTTCGTTCACAAGGAAACGAGCATACACTAAATGAAAGTGAGAGATGTCGAACCATCACGTCAACCGTTGAACCATCACGTCAACCTTTCGCTTACAAGCAAACGAGCATACGCTAAATAAAAGCGAGAGCTGTCGAACCATCAAGTCGACCTTTGAACCATCACGTCAACCTTTCGTTCACAAGGAAACGAGCATACACTAAATAAAAGCGAGAACTGCGAACCATCACGTCGAACGTTGAACCACCACGTCAACCATTCGTTTAAAAGGAAACGAGCATACGCAAAATAAAAGCGAGAGCTGTCAAACCATCACGTCGACCGTTGAACCATCACATCAACCTTTTGTTTACAAGGAAACGAGCATACGCTAAATAAAAGCGAGAGCTGTCGAACCATCACGTCGACCGTTGAACCATCACGTCAACCTTTCGTTCACAAGGAAACGAGCATACACTAAATAAAAGTGAGAGCTGTCGAACCATCACGTCGACCATCGAACCATCACGTCAACCTTTCGTTTACAAGGAAACGAGCATACGCTAAATAAAAGTGAGAGCTGTCGTACCATCACATCGACCGTTGAACCATCACGTCAACTTTTCGTTCACAAGGAAACGAGCATACGCTAAACAAAAGCGAGAGCTGTCGAACCATCACATCGACAGTTGAACCATCACGTCATCCTTTCGTTTACAAGGAAACGAGCATACGCTAAATAAAAGCGAGAGCTGTCGAACCATCACGTCGACCGTTGAACCATCACGTCAACTTTTCGTTCACAAGGAAACGAGCATACGCTAAACAAAAGCGAGAGCTGTCGAACAATCATGTCGACCTTCCATCTTCAAAAGAATCGGGCAAAGCACTAAAGAAAATCGCGAACTGTTGAACCATCACGTCAACCAAAGCACGGACTCAACGTGCGAAATGTCGAACCATCACGTCGACCGTTGAACCATCACGTCAACCTTTCATTCACAAGGAAACGAGCATACGCTAAATAAAAGCGAGAAACGTTGAACCATCACGTCGACAGTTGAACCATCACGTCAACCCTTCGTTTACAAGGAAACGAGCATACACAAATTAAAAGCGAGAGCTGTCGAACCATCACGTCGACCGTTGAACCATCACGTCAACCTTTCGTTTACAAGGAAACGAGCATACGCTAAATAAAAGCGAGTGCCATCGAACCATCACGTTGACCGTCGAACCATCACGTTGACCGTTGAACCACCACGTTAACCGTTCGTTTACAAGGAAACGAGCATACGCTAAGTAAAAGCGAGAGTTGTCGAACCATCACGTCGACCGTTGAACCATCACGTCAACTTTTCGTTCACAAGGAAATGAGCAAACACCAAACAAAAGCGAGAGCTGTCGAACCATCACGTCGACCGTTGAACCATCACGTCAACCTTTCGTTTACAAGAAAACGAGCATAAGCTAAATAAAAGCGAGAGCTGTCGAACCATCACGTTGACCGTTGAACCATCACGTCAACCTTTCGTTCACAAGGAAATGAGCATACACTAAATGAAAGTGAGAGTTGTCGAACCATCACGTCGACCGTTGAACCATCACATCAACCTTTCGTTTACAAGGAAACGAACATACGCTAAATAAAAGCGAGAGCTGTCGAAGCATCACGCCGACCGTTAAACCATCACGTCAACCTTTCGTTTACAAGGAAACGAGCATAAGCTAAATAAAAGCGAGGGTTGTCGAACCATCACGTCAACATGTCGTTCACAAGGAAACGAGCATACACTAAATGAAAGTGAGAGCTGTCGAACCATCACGTCGACCGTTGAACCTTCACGTCAACCTTTCGTTTACAAGCAAACGAGCATACGCTAAATAAAAGCAAGAGCTTTCGAACCATCAAGTCGATCGTTGAACCATCACGTCAACCTTTCGTTCACAAGGAAACGAGCATACGCTAAATAAAAGCGAGAGCTGCGAACCATCACGTCGATCGTTGAACCACCACGTCAACCTTTCGTTTACAAGGAAACGAGCATGCACTAAATAAAAGCGAGAGCTTTCGAACCATCACATCAACCGTTGAACCACCACGTCAACCTTTCGTTCACAAGGAAATGAGCATCCGCTAAATAAAAGTGAGAGCTGTCGAACCATCACGTCGACCATTGAACCATCACGTAAACCTTTAGTTTACAAGGAAACGAGCATACGCTAAATAAAAGCGAGAGCTGTCGAACCATCACATCGACCGTTGAACCATCACGTCATCTTTTCGTTCACATGGAAACGACCATACGCTAAACAAAAGCGTGAGCTGTCGAACCATCACGTCGACCGTTGAACCATCATGTCAACATTTCGTTCACAAGAAAACGAGCATACACTAAATGAAAGTGAGAGCTGTCAAACCATCACGTCGACCGTTGAACCATCACGTCAACCTTTCGTTTACAAGCAAACGAGCATACGCTAAATAAAAGCAAGAGCTGTCGAACCATCAAGTCGATCGTTGAACCATCACGTCAACCTTTCGTTCACAAGGAAACGAGCATATGCTAAATAAAAGCGAGAGCTGTGAACCATCACGTCGACTGTTGAACCATCACGTCAACCTTTCGTTTACAAGGAAACGAGCATCCGCTAAATAAAAGCGAGAGCTGTCGAACCATCACGTCGACCGTTGAACGATCACGTCAACCTTTCGTTCACAAGGAAACGAGCATACACTAAATGAAAGTGAGAGCTGTCGAACCATCACGTCGACCGTTGAACCATCACGTCAACCTTTCGTTTACAAGGAAACGAGCATACGCTAAATAAAAGCGAGAGTTGTCGAACCATCACGTCGATCGTTGAACCACCACGTCAACCTTTTGTTTACAAGGAAACGAGCATACGCTAAATAAAAGCGAGAGCTGTCGAACCATCACGTCGACCGTTGAACCATCACGTCAACCTTTCATTTACAAGTAAACGAGCATACGCTAAATAAAAGCCATAGCTGTTGAACCATCACGTCGACCGTTGAACCATCACGTCAACCTTTCGTTCACAAGGATACGAGCATACACTAAATAAAAGTGTGAGCTGTCGAACCATCACGTCGACCATTTAACCATCACGTCAACCTTTCGTTTAGAAGGAAACTAGCATACGCTAAATAAAAGCGAGAGCTGTCGAACCATCACATCGACCGTTGAACAATCACGTCAACTTTTCGTTCACAAGGAAACGAGCATACGCTAAACAAAAGCGAGAGTTGTCGAACCATCACGTCGACCGTTGAACCATCACGTCAACCTTTCGTTTACAAGGAAACGATCATACGCTAAATAAAAGCGAGAGCGGTCGAACCATCACGTCGGCCGTTGAACCATCACGTCAACCTTTCGTTCACAAGGGAACGAGCATACACTAAATGAAAGTGAGAGCTGTCGAACCATCACGTCGACCGTTGAACCATCACGTCAACCTTTCGTTTACAAGGAAACGAGCATACGCTAAATAAAAGCGAGAGCTGTCGAACCATCACGTCGACCATTGAACATTCACGTCAACTTTTGGTTTACAAGGAAACGAGCATACGCTAAATAAAAGCGAGAGCTGTCGAACCATCACGTCGACCGTTGAACCATCACGTCAACCTTTCGTTCACAAGGAAACAAGCATACGCTAAATAAAAGTGAGAGTTGTCGAACCATCACATCGACCGTTGAACCATCAAGTCAACCTTTCTTTCACAAGGAAACGAGCATACACTAAATAAAAGCGAGTGTTGTCGAACCATCACGTCGACGATTAAACCATCACGTCAACTTTTGGTTTACAAGGAAACGAGCATACGCTAAATAAAAGTGAGAGCTGTCGAACCATCACGTCGACCGTTGAACCATCACGTCAACCTTTCGTTTAAAAGGAAACGAGCATATGCTAAATAAAAGCGAGAACTGTCGAACCATCACGTCGACCGTTGAACCATCACGTCAACTTTTCGTTCACAAGGAATGAGCATACACTAAACAAAAGCAAGAGCTGTCGAACCATCACGTCGACCGTTGAACCGTCACGTAAACCTTTCGTTCACAAGGAAACGAGCATACACTAAATGAAAGTGAGAGCTGTCGAACCATCACGTCGACTGTTGAACCATCACGTCAACCTTTCGTTTACAAGCAAACGAGCATACGCTAAATAAAAGCAAGAGCTGTCGAACCATCAAGTCGACCGTTGAACCATCGCGTCAACCTTTCGTTCACAAGGAAACGAGCATACACTAAATAAAAGCGAAAACTGCGAACCATCACGTCGACCGTTGAACCACCACGTCAACCGTTCGTTTAAAAGGAAACGAGCATACGCTAAATAAAAGCGAGAGCTGTCGAACCATCACGTCGACCGTTGAACCATCACGTCAACCTTTTGTTTACAAGGAAACGAGCATACGCTAAATAAAAGCGAGAGCTGTTGAACCATCACGTCGACCGTTGAACCATCACGTCAACCTTTCGTTCACAAGGATACGAGCATACACTAAATAAAAGTGTGAGCTGTCGAACCATCACGTCGACCATTTAACCATCACGTCAACCTTTCCTTTACAAGGAAACGAGCATACGCTAAATAAAAGCGAGAGCTGTCGAACCATCACATCGACCGTTGAACAATCACGTCAACTTTTCGTTCACAAGGAAACGAGCATACGCTAAACAAAAGCGAGAGTTGTCGAACCATCACGTCAACCGTTGAACCATCACGTCAACCTTTCTTTCACAAGGAAACGATCATACGCTAAATAAAAGCGAGAGCGGTCGAACCATCACGTCGGCCGTTGAACCATCACGTCAACCTTTCGTTCACAAGGGAACGAGCATACACTAAATGAAAGTGAGAGCTGTCGAACCATCACGTCGACCGTTGAACCATCACGTCAACCTTTCGTTTACAAGGAAACGAGCATACGCTAAATAAAAGCGAGAGCTGTCGAACCATCACGTCGACCATTGAACATTCACGTCAACTTTTGGTTTACAAGGAAACGAGCATACGCTAAATAAAAGCGAGAGCTGTCGAACCATCACGTCGACCGTTGAACCATCACGTCAACCTTTCGTTCACAAGGAAACAAGCATACGCTAAATAAAAGTGAGAGTTGTCGAACCATCACATCGACCGTTGAACCATCAAGTCAACCTTTCTTTCACAAGGAAACGAGCATACACTAAATAAAAGCGAGTGCTGTCGAACCATCACGTCGACGATTAAACCATCACGTCAACTTTTGGTTTACAAGGAAACGAGCATACGCTAAATAAAAGTGAGAGCTGTCGAACCATCACGTCGACCGTTGAACCATCACGTCAACCTTTCGTTTAAAAGGAAACGAGCATATGCTAAATAAAAGCGAGAACTGTCGAACCATCACGTCGACCGTTGAACCATCACGTCAACTTTTCGTTCACAAGGAATGAGCATACACTAAACAAAAGCAAGAGCTGTCGAACCATCACGTCGACCGTTGAACCGTCACGTAAACCTTTCGTTCACAAGGAAACGAGCATACACTAAATGAAAGTGAGAGCTGTCGAACCATCACGTCGACTGTTGAACCATCACGTCAACCTTTCGTTTACAAGCAAACGAGCATACGCTAAATAAAAGCAAGAGCTGTCGAACCATCAAGTCGACCGTTGAACCATCGCGTCAACCTTTCGTTCACAAGGAAACGAGCATACACTAAATAAAAGCGAAAACTGCGAACCATCACGTCGACCGTTGAACCACCACGTCAACCGTTCGTTTAAAAGGAAACGAGCATACGCTAAATAAAAGCGAGAGCTGTCGAACCATCACGTCGACCGTTGAACCATCACGTCAACCTTTTGTTTACAAGGAAACGAGCATACGCTAAATAAAAGCGAGAGCTGTCGAACCATCACGTCGACCGTTGAACCATCACGTCAACCTTTCGTTCACAAGGAAACGAGCATACACTAAATAAAAGTGAGAGCTGTCGAACCATCACGTCGACCGTTGAACCATCACGTCAACCTTTCCTTTACAAGGAAACGAGCATACGCTAAATAAAAGTGAGAGCTGTCGAACCATCACGTCGACCGTTGAACCATCACGTCAACCTTTCCTTTACAAGGAAACGAGCATACGCTAAATAAAAGTGAGAGCTGTCGAACCATCACGTCGACCATTGAACCATCACGTCAACTTTTCTTTCACAAGGAAACGAGCATACGCTAAACAAAAGCGAGAGATGTCGAACCATCATGTCGACCTTCCTTCTTTGAAAGCAGCGGGCAAAGCACTAAAGAAAATCGCGAACTGTCGAACCATCACGTCGACCGTTGAACCATCACGTCAACCTTTCATTAACAAGAAAACGAGCATACGCTAAATAAAAGCGAGAAAAATCGAACCATCACGTCAACCCTACGTTTACAAGGAAATGAGCATACGCTAAATAAAAGCGAGAGCTGTCGAACCATCATGTCGACCGTTGAACCATCACGTCAACCTTTCATTTACAAGGCAACGAGCATACACTATATAAAACCGAGTGCCGTCGAACCATCACGTTGACTGTCGAACCATCACGTCAACCTTTCCTTCATAAGGAAACGAGCCTACGCTAAATAAAAGCGAGTGTCGTCGAACCATCACATCGACCGTTGAACCATCACGTCAACCTTTCGTTCACAAGGAAACGAGCAAAGCACTAAATAAAAGTGCGAACTGTCGAACCATCAGGTCGACCATTGAACCATCACGTCAACCTTTCGTTCACAAGGAAACGAGCCTACGCTAAATAAAAGCGAGTGCCGTCGAACCATCACATCGACCGTTGAACCATGACGTCAACCTTTCGTTCACAAGAAAACGATTATATGCTAAATAAAAGCGAGTGCTGTCGAACCATCACGTCGACCGTTGAACCATTACGTCAACCTTTCGTTTACAAGGAAACGAGCATAAGCTAAATAAAAGCGAGAGCTGCGAACAATCACGTCGACCATTTAACCATCACGTCAACCTTTCGTTTACAAGGAAACGAGCATACGCTAAATGAAAGCGAGAGCTGTCGAACCATCACATCGACCGTTGAACCATCACGTCAACTTTTTGTTCACAAGGAAACGAGCATACGCTAAACAAAAGCGAGAGCTGTCGAACCATCACGTCGACCGTTGAACCATCACGTCAACCTTTCGTTTACAAGGAAACGAGCATACGTTAAATAAAAGTGAGAGCGGTCGAACCATCACGTCGACCGTTGAACCATCACGTCAACCTTTCGTTCACAAGGAAACGAGCATACACTAAATGAAAGTGAGAGCTGTCGAACCATCACGTCGACCGTTGAACCATCACGTCAACCTTTCGTTTACAAGGAAACGAGCATACGCTAAATAAAAGCGAGAGTTGTCGAACCATCACGTCGACCATTGAACCTTCACGTCAACTTTTGGTTTACAAGGAAACGAGCATACGCTAAATAAAAGCGAGAGCTGTCGAACCATCACGTCGACCGTTGAACCATCACGTCAACCTTTCGTTCACAAGGAAAAGAGCATACGCTAAATAAAAGTGAGAGCTGTCGAACCATCACTGTAACAGCCCAAATTTCATTAAATAATTAATTGTAGTAATTAATTGATTTAGTGGGATTTTTTATTAATGTGGGAAATTAATTTTTATTAATTGGAATTAATAGAGAATTGAGAAGGAATTGGAGAGGAAGGAAAATAAAGGAAATATATAAGAGAGAAAGAAAAGAAAAGAAAGATAGAAAACATTTGGAAAGAAAGAGGAAAGAAGAAGAAAGGAGAGAAAGAGAAGAGAAGAAGAGGAAAAGTGGAAATCATCAAGAACCAACATCAAAGCTCCGATTAATCGAGGTAAGGGTGAGAAATGTTTCTATTTGATCATTGCATGATGTTATGTATGTTGGGTTGGGGTTTTGGTGTAGTTTCCATCCTTTTTCATTTAGGGCAAAAGTTGGAATAATCGGTAGATTGATGATTTAATCGGTTGAAACTGAGCAATAACACCGTAGAATAGTCGGGTAACATATATTGATGTTATTTGTACTGGTTTTGGTATTCAAGAAGTTGGATGATGGTGGATTATGGAGGAGGAACAGAATAGGGTTCTGTTCTGCGCAGGTTCGCTGGCTCTCGCCAGGCGAGCGAAGGCGAAGCTTCGCCAGGCGAAGCCTAGCGAATGCTGGCGAGTAATTATGATTAAGTCCCAGTGGACTTCGCTGGCGAGTTCGCCAAGCGAAGGTGGTTAGCGAAGGTTCGCCCAGCGAAGGTGCTGGCGAATGGTGGCGAATGAAGTCAGTAGCTACTGACTTGGGCTCGCTGGGAAGTCTCGCCAGGCGAAGCCTAGCGAGTGTTCGCTGAGAGAGTTCGCCAGGCGAAGGCCAGGCGAAGGTTCGCTGCGAGGGTTTGCCAGGCGAACGAAGGCGAATTTGAGAGCATTTCTCTTTTGTTGTGTTGCTCATGTGGTGATAGTTTGGTGGTTTCACATAGATTGATATTCTTATAATATGATATAGATATGATCTATTGTGATAATGTGTGCTGTGGGTAGCCTACGGGCGTGAATCCTAGAATTATGATTCAAAGGTTAATTGCATCAAGTGTAAATACATGTGAACATAATAAGTGATTATGTGTGTATTATTTAATGAATTTGTGAATGCATGGGAACATGTGATATGTGTGCATTGTTGTTGAATATGATGATATGTGAAATGAATACATTGATAAATGTTTGATATATGTTGTATGTGCAATCATGATGAAATTCTCGAAGGGGTGAATTATTCGAATGCATGGGATTAAGACGCGGGAACGGTCTTAAGTGCATTTATTGTGATTGGTTGATTGTACATGCATCATTCAGTCAAGAGGCAATGTCTGTTAGTTTCGTGGAAACTAGTGGCTTGTCCCAAACCTAGAAGGGTGGGTTTGAAGCCTAGGGGACGGGCTTGGTTGTTATCGGTCTAGAAGGGTGGACCCGGTTTAAAGTAAAAACCGAAAAAAAAGATAACGAGAGTCGGTACCGCATAGCATTGAGTTGCATTGGATATGTTGAGTCACATTGCATAATATTGTTGTTGTATAAATGTGCTTGTGAATGATTGTGAAATTAAGCATGAAGGGATGTGCTTGTGAATGTTCATAATGTTGATATATGTGAACGCGATATAATTATGATTATGAGAAATTGAATTATGGTGAGAAATACGGAGTGGAACTTGTATTGATTACCTATATATATATATATAATCTTATGCTTTGATTATTATGGTTATATTTCTCACCCTTCTGCTGTTTTATAATGCTCTATGAGGCATTGCAGATTAGGATGCTGGAGTCCTTTTGTGAAGTTAGTCTTCATTCTTTTGAGTCGGCTGCTCTGATATGTAACACCGGGTAGTTAGACTAGTGTAGTCATTCTTTTGTGATACATTGCGATGTATCAGCTGATGTGGTTTTGTAATCTAACTGATATGATGTATTAATCTGGATGACTTATGTGCATTTGAAATTAATATTTTGGAACTGATTAAATGATGTTATCTTCCGCTTAAATTAAATGTTGAAATGTGATTTCTAAGACTACGAAAAGTTACATATTTTATGGAGCAAAATGTTAAAGAGTTTTGTTGGTGAAATTGTGACATTCTTCCTTTATACCTTATCCTAAAACCTTTTTTTACTCTGATGAATTTGTATGTGCTTAATTGCTTTATATGCATTTATTTGGGGTATAGAAGGGGGTGTTACAATAGTGGTATCAGAGCCAGGTCGGTCCGTCCGGCCAAGTTGTTAGAGTGTTTTTCCTGTGTGTTATTGATATGCGTGTGTTGCATTATCAATATTGGTTGTTCTTACGTGGTTCTGTTGCTGGAATTAGTAAGATGGTGGCAGGAAGGAACGACGAAGCGATTGCGGAGGCATTGACGAGATTGGCGGGGGCAATTGGGCAGAATCCTCCGGCCAATGTGAATGTAAGGAATCATGCTGATGATGGATTCCGTGCTTTGGGGAAATTCCAAAAGAATAACCCTCCGATATTCAAGGGAAATCATGAACCGGACAAGGCACAAATTTGGTTGAAAGCTGTGTGTCGCTACTCGAAAAATGCATCGCGCAACGACGGGGAGGCGAAAAGAAAGGACAGAAGAGTCGCCACCAAACTTTATTTATCCCATGAGGGGAAAGGAAAATATCGAGAAAACCTTAAGAAAGAAAAATGGATAAGATGGTCTCGCAACCATGAACGGGTTCGGAAGCCGGTTATGCGAAGGGAAGGTATTAGCACCCCTCGCATCCATCGTACTCGATGGGAACCTTTTGTTTGTCGATGTGTGAATTTATTTGCTTAAACATTATGCTAATTGAAGTGTTCCACAGGGTAAAAGAAAGGTTAGAAAAAAGAAAGTTAGGAGGAAAGAGAGAACGGGGAAGAAAAGAGAAAGAACAGACTCGGTAGGACTTCGCAGTCCTATGCCTACGTATTCCCAATAGATATGAGAAAGTCAGAGTCGACGTAGTTCGGGAAACTACAGATGTGGGGTGAAGTGTGCTCGGCAAGGATTGTGGCCCTTGTGCCTACGTATCTTTACTTGAAAAAGTAAAGAATCAGAGCAGCCGTAGTTCGGCCTACGGTGTGTTGATGTTTTTTATGGATGATGCTATCGTGCACATTCTAGCAGTTAGGTGTTTTGCTGCTCGCTCGTTGGAGACTTAGGCGTTACCTGTTTGTGGTAGAACGAACGTAACATATCCTTTTTGAAAGATTAATTAGTTTTCGCCACGCGAGGCAAGGAGTCACGTTTGATTGATTAGATTGTTTTTTAGGGGGCGAGACAGGTCCTCGGATAGTAACCCCTACGGGTAGTACCCAATTCGTTATCTCAAAGTTTTTGCTATAAGAGGTGTGGCGAACGAGGCGTCTTTGTATTGAAAGACGAGCGTCGAAACCACCCTCACTACAGTGGGCATTCCATCGCTCGGAGAAAAAGAGGTCTACACCCAATCCTCTCTCTTTAATTCAATACAAAGGGAACTTCGTTCTCTTATTAAAGATGCTTTTGGTTTTGAATGGTAAGTGCTTTGCGACAGAGAACCCTACGGTAAACGTCAGCACTCGGGATAGGAGAAGGCCTACGCCTACCCGCTCCACGACCATTCAAGTTTTTGTTAGGAAAAAGAGATTTGAAAAATGCACTCGGTACAGAACCGAGGTTTTAGGTGGGAAAGGTTTCAGAAAGGATTTGTGAAAGAAGGGGTGGTGGAAGAAGTCGCGTCTTCGTATTGAAAGACGAGTATCGAAACCACCCACACTACAGTGAATATCCCAATACTCAGAGAGGAAGAAGTCTACACTCAATCCTCTCTTTTAATTCAATACAAAGAGAAATCGATATATTATTGAAAGGGCTTTTGAAAATGCACTCGGCGCGAGACCGAGGTTTTAGAAGAGAATGTTGAAAATGGAAAGAAAGACGTCTTCGTATTGAAAGACGAGTGTCTAAACCACCCACACTACAGTGAGCATCTCGACACTCGGAGAGGAAGAAGTCTACACTAAATCCTCTCCCTTTAATTCAATATAAAGAGAACTCGGTTTTCTCATTGAAAGTGCTCGAAAATGGACTCGATACGGGGCCGATGTTTTTTAGGAGGAAAATGGATGGAAAGCATCTTCGTATTGAAAGACGAGTATCAAAACCACCCACACTACAGTGAGTATCTCGACACTCGGAGAGGAAGAAAGTCTACACTTAATCCCCTCTTTTTAACTCAATACAAAGATAATTGGATTTTGAAGATGGTTCGACAATGCTTTTGAATCGAGTTGGGACAAGGAATGAAGATAGAAAAGAGGTGGTCTCGGATCCAACGATACTTATCAATATATTGACTTATTAATCGATTTATGGAAACTTCGTCATCGACCAAAACAAATGAAAATGTGACAAAATGCCCAATAACAAAAGAGAAATAGAATTTAACTTCTAATAATATAAAATGCTCTAATTTAAATAGAAAAGTTAGTACTAACTTCTAAATAAAATAAAATAGAAAATAAATCTAATGTTCTAAGAGAAATAAAATACAGAAATTCTAAAAGAAAATATAATATATATATATAAAAAAGGTAAAACTTAAAATAATGATAATATATATATAATAAACATTTACATATCAAAAAATAAAAAGTTAAGAAAGAAAATAGAGGGTGAATAAGTTGAATCAGGGGGCTTGAGTAAAAAAAAACGGAGGGTGTAGACTGAAGAGGAGACCATGGACCCGACCCATTTGTGAATATGAAGGACCATCAAGGATAGGTTTGTGTCACAAAGGCAACATCAGAAAAAAAATGAAATTTGATTTTCCTTTCATTTCCTTGCCAACGCATCGTAAACTGTTTCCGCTATCGCACCAAACCTCCCACATTTCAACGCAAATCAAACTCCCTTGAAACTCACTCGCGAGAGAATCGGAGTCCGGCGTCCTTGACGGCAACGAATCAACAAAAGGAAACCAGAGCCCAATTTTCAAGTACTGTTTCTTCTTTCTACGTTTGTTTTGCATCCACATCTTGTGCGAACTACGCTCCAAATTTTCTCCTCCATTATTGTGGTGAACGGTTGTTGTGGTTGTGAAGGAGGTCATAGAATGGTTTTCGGTTTGTGGGTCGTTTGCATTTCTGGGTTTCAAGTTTGATGAAGTTTGAAGATGTTGATGAAGTGGGTTTAGTTTTGTGGTTGTTTGATTGAAAACAGTTAGGGTTTAGAAACAATAGTGAAGGTTTACATATGGAAGAGAGGTTAATCTTCGGTTGGGTGGTTGTGAGGGGTTTGAAGGTTTGGAGGAGGTTCGATTTGAATAGGTTAACGGTGGAGAAATGAAGAACGGTTGGGTTTTCGGAAATAGTTGAAACTGGGTTTGGGGTTGGTTATCGATGAAGATCTGAAGTCATTTGGTGAAGGTGTGTTCTAAAGCTTTTTGAAGAAAAGTTGAGGTTTGACAATGGCGAAGGAGCTCAGGACTTGATTTGGGGGATATTTCGTTTTGGAAATGGGGTGATTGTTTGAAGGTTGATGAAGTTGTTTGAAGGAGGGTTTTCAGAATTTTTTTTGATGAAGGTAGGATTGTTGGACTGCAGAAGGAGTGTTGCATTTTTTTTCAGTTTTTTAGATGATGATGAATGTTTGAAGGTGGAGTCATGGTTGAAGATGAAGTTGATGAAGCAGAAGATGGTTGAGTGGTAAAGGAGTTGAACTGATGAAGGTGGCGGTTGGTTCAGATTAGGGTTGGGTATTGAGGTGAAAAATGATACGCTCTGTTATCGGCTTGTGAGGGTGAAGAATGGATCTTAGAGATGAAGGTGTTGACGGATTCCATGGAGGTTTGATTTGCGGTTTACCGGCGAGAGATGATCTGATTCGAAGGTAGGGTAGCTAACATGAAGGAAGATGGGTTAGCTTGTGTTAGTTACAGGTTTCTTGTTTTTGTGAGAGTTTCATGGAGTACTGCTAACTTCAGTCTCAGAAGCATTTTCTTCTGTCAAAAATGGTTTTCCATGACCATAGAAACAGAGAAGAGTGAATCTGAACACTCTTCTTCTTGTTCATGGTTTTCTTTGGTGGGTTGATGGAAGTTGGAAAGTAATAATGGTGTAGAGTTTGGTTTGATGCAGAAGACAAGTTATAGTTGGTTCAACACAGAAAGGAGAAAAGTTATGAGTGTTAGTGTTGATGGTGGAGTTTCGAAGGTGAAGAACCGGGTTTTGTGGAACAGGGTTGATGGTTTATGTTGTGGGTTGGTTTTTTTTTTGTTGAGGAAGATGAATGTTGAAAGAGGTGCTGTTATGGTGAGAGAGGAAGGATTTTGGGGGTAAGCCACTGAAAGAGAAGAGGAACTTGTTTTCCAGTTTCGATTATGCAGCAAGAAAAAGGGTTTATTGTGATTGTTGTTCTTTTCTCTCTCGCAAACTCACCGCCAGGAAGCCAGGAAACAAAGCAACAACAGTTTAAGATTATGAAGACAGAAAAAAAACGAACAGAATACTTACAGAGTTGGAGCAAATCCGACAAGTTCCCGCGCTAGCAATGAGGAGTTTGGATGATGCAAAGCTTTTGTTGGACCGGTACCACTAGAATGCCAATACCGAAAACAGAATGCCAATACCGAAAACAGATAAGCTCTATCTGTAATCTTTTTCCTTCAGTCTTATGTGTGTTTTTATGTTATGATGGTTGAATATTGTGGTTTGTTTTATGACAGTTGAATGAGGAAGAAGGTGAAGATGAAGTTGGTGCAGGGTTGGAGTTGTGCAGCCAAGACTTTCTAGGGTTTTCTCTCTTTTTTTTTTTGATGTGTGAATAGTGTTGTTAGATATATACCCGATCCAACTAGGTTTAGCAGACAACCTCTGCCACAACTTCTGAGGTCTCTGCTCTATTATGGCTGCATTTTTTGACAAGGTTTGCTTTATTCCATTTTTATGTTTAAACCTGCTGTGAAACTGCTGTCACTATTGCCTTTGCCATTTTGTGAATGTGTCTCTGGCCTATTTTCTTACCTTTGAATTTTGTCTGTCTAGGCTGACTGTACCTTCTGTTTTTGCTTGTGTAGGGAAAATTTGGTGTGGTGCTGCAGGTTGTTTTTTTTTTGTTTGTGGTGCCTTTGTGATGGACTTAACAAAAATCTAAATGGGCCTCCATGTATTTTCATCAAGTGAATTTTATGGATTGTTCTTGTGATTTCTGGGTTAAAGTTTAATTGTGTATATGTTGGCCTTGAGTGGCCTGTACCGTATTTTCACGGCATTCCTCTGTTTTTGCAGGTAGCAACAAGTGAGATTGGTGGTTAATCGTTATTAATGCAGAATCCTAGTAAAAGGATAACTGAAGTAGAGTCAGATTTGTTGCATTATTTCTTGGAGCGTGTTGAGTTGTTGAAATATAACTGTGTTTTGCTACCGATGAGTAAACCAGTGTTGTTGGACTGATGAAAGAAGTTGATATATGAAGAAAGGTGGGTTTGATGGTGACGCAGAGTTTTCATCACTCACAGGTGGAAGGTTCTTTGTATGTAATGGCTTTGATAAGGAATGGTTGTGTGGTTCTATCGTCGTGTGATTTGAAAGAAGAGTGAGGACGAGTTTCGTTTACTGTGTGAAGAGAAGTAAGTGAGGGATGGTGAAATTCATGAGATTTTTATGAAGGTGAAAGGTGAGCGACTTTATGGTCTGCAGTTTTTCTTTTATACACACTCTGCATTTTGCCATTGTTGGTTATGTGATGACCTCTCCCTGTGATACGTATTAGGTTGCGGTTATGAAGCTTGGAGGATGTGGTATGAACGGCTTATGTACTACGGTTTTGTTGTGTTTGTAGCAAGTTTTGGCTTTTTGTGAAGTTGTGTGTTGGTGGCTCTGTTTGTTCATGGCAGAATTTTGTGGTGGAATGACGTAGCAGCTTGTAATTTCATCTTCTTGATTTGTATGTTGTAATTATGTTGATTTTGGTAAAAGAGAAATTCTGGCTTTGCAGATCATGGTTAAATGGAGTGTATGCTATCATGTATTAGATCCCCAATTTGGGCCGTGTGATTCTTTCTTGTGAGGTTCAAATCATTTTTTATACGGGCTGGGACTTTTAAATGGTATTAATTTTTGCATACTCCAAATATGAGCTCATACCCATCATCGACTTTGAGTTTCCTGAGTAAATTCATTAAAACTTGTCATTCCAATTAACTTTAAAAAATCTTGTCTTCCTCACTTGAGAATGAAATAACTCAAACCGACCCTTGGTAAATACCACATGAATTCCTCTTGAATTTGAGGTGAACCAGAACCTCATATTAAAATGAATCTACCGTTGAATCAATCTTTGTATTTTGTCACTTGCATTGATAAAACGAATGAGCAACAAACGCATTGGAATGGCATGTCACATGAATCTCAATATATTCCATGAAACCTTAATTCAAAAATGAACTAATCATTGGTGGGGTACTTGTCCCTGATTCACACACCATTGATCTAAACTGACACACCAACCCTAACTGCCACCTTGAATACACATCATTTGCACTGCACACCGTGATCTTGATCTTGAAATAGAGCTTGTATAAGTGATTGATTAAATCAAAACCAATGAGTCTCAATTCATCACTGCACACATACTGCCATGGTAACCTTGCGTGAATCTTGTCTCAGGCAAACAAAGAAATGAATGTGTAAGCAACATATTTTTGTTTTCTGAATAACAAAGTAGGACAAATTTAGGGTATGACAGATGCCCCTATCTAATTGGCTTAGACCGAGTACGATGAACTGCTATGTTCATTCTTTCGAGGTAGAAGTCAATTAGATAAAAAGAAAACCCTGAATTTGTCTGAAAAGAAAAGGAAAGTTTGGGAATTGCAAATGACGGATGAGGTACCTCTGAGTAGACTGTAAATAACTGGCAAAAGGTCATCATCACCAAAAGGATGATGAGACGAAACACATAAGGCTACTACCACCAAAAGGATGATAGAGCGAAACACAACCAACCCTAATACAAAAAGGATGTGAGAAGTCCATTACCAAAAGGATAATGGAAAATACGCTAGTCATGACACCAAAAGGATGTCAGACCTATCACCAAAAGGATGATGGAGCAAAAGACAATCAACCCTAACACCAAAAGGATGTAAGGAGTCCATTACCAAAAGGATAATGGAAAACACGCTAGTCATGACACCAAAAGGATGCCAGACCCATCACCAAAAGGATGATGGAGCGGGAACAAGGCAAACCCGACACCAAAAGGATGTAAGGGGGATAAGCTTCTCTGAAGAGATTGCCACTTATCGCTGAAGATGGATAAGCTTCTCTGAAGAGATTGCCACTTATCGCTGAAGATGGATAAGCTTCTCTGAAGAGATTGCCACTTATCGCTGAAGAAAGATAAGCTTCTCTGAAGAGATTGCCACTTATCGCTGAAGAAAGATAAGCTTCTCTGAAGAGATTGCCACTTATCGCTGAAGATGGATAAGCTTCTCTGAAGAGATTGCCACTTATCGCTGAAGATGGATAAGCTTCTCTGAAGAGATTGCCACTTATCGCTGAAGAAAGATAAGCTTCTCTGAAGAGATTGCCACTTATCGCTGAAGATGGATAAGCTTCTCTGAAGAGATTGCCACTTATCGCTGAAGAAAGATAAGCTTCTCTGAAGAGATTGCCACTTATCGCTGAAGATGGATAAGCTTCTCTGAAGAGATTGCCACTTATCGCTGATGAAGGATAAGCTTCTCCCAAGAGATTGCCACTTATCTCTGAAGATGGATAAGCTTCTCTGAAGAGATTGCCACTTATCGCTGAAGATGGATAAGCTTCTCTGAAGAGATTGCCACTTATCGCTGAAGAAAGATAAGCTTCTCTGAAGAGATTGCCACTTATCGCTGAAGATGGATAAGCTTCTCTGAAGAGATTGCCACTTATCGCTGAAGAAAGATAAGCTTCTCTGAAGAGATTGCCACTTATCGCTGAAGATGGATAAGCTTCTCCCAAGAGATTGCCACTTATCGCTGAAGTCTGCTGGAGACCATTCACTGGGGATCACCCATGGATGTACTGGAGATGCTCCTATCTGGGTTGAATGTTGATTTTGAAGGTCTGATTAACCACGAGGTTGCAATACATCATGCAATACGCCCATGGTCTTGAAAAGATGCCCCCGACTAGGCTGATTAGGATCTTGAAAATCTTCGAAATTATCCCTGGATCTGATCTCGTATATGTAAATGCTTGATGATAATGACGTTCCATAACGAATGGAGATGCAAATGCAAATGCTAACACGCGGTGATGCAAGAGCTGAGGAAAGTATGATGCAATCATAGGTATGTATATGATGCAAGATGCTTATGATGCGTATGATTGCGGACGGTCAATGGAAATACAGGTGCCGACATGGCGGACTTTGGTGGTGGGAAAGTGAGAGATAAGCCTGACTTCCTGACATCACCTATTTATGATGTATAAAGAACTTGGATGTGCTGAGATTTTCAGCTCATGGCCTGCTCTGCCGGGTTTGACGACCTTGTTAGTCAAGTTGTTACAAGATTTAGAATGATGTTCCTGCGTACTCCTTAGAGTCATGGTCACCCTTTAGTTACCTCAAGAGGGTAAGTTATCCCTTAGTCTAATTTACCATAATGTCATTATATGCAAAACCTATCATCAAACAAATGAAACTTGCAACCAAACGGTAAATAAAAACAGAAAAAGCTTTGATGAAAGTAATTTTATTGATGAAAACCCATAAATGGGAAAATTACAAAAGGAGGCAATTCCTAAAAGAGGTAACTGCTTTTAAACGAGAAAATAAAAACTAAGACAATGTTGAAAATGGTCCCTGCCAAGTTTCAAACCCGCTATAGCCCATATGTCTCCGAAGACCCTTCACGCCTTGCTTTTGAGCGCCAGAATCAAATTGATCTTTCTCAGTCAAGAGCTTGATGGTTACAAGGAATAATTCACACGTCTTTTCAAGATGCAGTTCTGCCTTTTTTGAATCCCTAACTTTTGCCTAGGCCGCCTTTTCAGGTTTTCAGCCTATCAGGATACTCCCTTTTTTTTTCTAGTCCCTAATTTTGCCTGAACCATTTTCATGGTCCATCAGGACGCCCATTTTTGCGTGGATTTTCTTTTTGGGTCCACCGGGTCTATCTTTTAGGCATAATATTTTTTAACTGCATCTGCATTCACAGGGGATGAGAGATCGTCACCATCCATGGTTGATAGGATCAAGGCCCCTCCGGAGAAAACCTTCTTTACTACATACGGACCCTCATAGTTTGGCGCCCATTTTCCCCTTGGATCGACGTGAGTTGGCTGAATTTTCCTTAGCACCAAATCTCCTGCTTGGATGTGTCGTGGGCGAACCTTCTTATCAAAGGCCCTTTTCAATCGTTTTTGGTATAATTGTCCATGACAGATGGCCGTCATGCGTTTCTCGTCGATGAGATTGAGTTGGTCAAGTCTGGCTTGTATCCATTCGGCCTCATCTAGCTTGACGTCTGCTAAAATCCTTAAGGAGGGAATCTCTACTTCAATGGGTAATACTGCTTCCATGCCATATACGAGAGAAAACGGGGTTGCCCCTGTGGAAGTGCGCACTGAGGTGCGGTAGCCATGCAACGCGAACGGCAACATCTCGTGCCAGTCTTTGTAAGTCTTCACCATCTTCTGGACGATTTTCTTAATGTTCTTATTTGCCGCCTCAACAGCTCCGTTCATTTTAGGGCGATAAGGTGTTGAATTGTGGTGTTCAATTTTGAAATTTTCACACAACTCTTTCATCATCTTGTTGTTGAGGTTTGAACCATTGTCTGTAATGATCTTGTTCGGGATTCCATATCGACAAATAATCTCTTTTTTGATGAAGCGAGTCACCACTTGCTTAGTGACGTTGGCATAGGACGCCGCTTCTACCCATTTGGTAAAGTAATCGATGGCCACTAAGATAAAACGGTGCCCATTTGAAGCGGTTGGCTCGATGCGTCCGATTACATCTATACCCCACATAGCGAAGGGCCAAGGCGAAGTCAAAACATTCAGAGGGAGTGGTGAAGTATGGACCTTGTCTGCGTAAATTTGGCACTTGTGGCATGACTGGACATGGAGACAACAATCCGTTTCCATCGTCATCCAATAGTATCCCGCCCTCAAAATCTTTTTAACCATAGTGTGACCACTAGCATGTGTCCCAAAAGATCCTTCATGCATCTCATTTATGATACGTTCTGCCTCGCGTTTATCCACGCATCTGAGTAGAACTGAATCGTAATTTCGCTTGTATAGCACGTCACCACTGAGGAAGAACTTTGAGGAGAGCTTTCTGAGATACTTCTTGTCAGTGATAGTTACACCTTCTGGATATTCTTGTGTCTCTAGGTATCGTTTGATATCATAGAACCAAGGATGATTATCAGTTTTAGCTTCCTCCTCCTCGGCCGCTAGGCAATAGGCGGGTTCGTCCAAATATTCTAAACGGATGGATGGCGCCTCATTCTCCCACTTGACTTGAAACATAGATGCTAGTGTTGCTAGAGCGTCAGCCAACTGATTTTCTCCTCTGGGAATGTGATGGAAAGTGATCTCATCAAAGTACGGGACTAACTTCAAAACATGATCTCTGTAGGGAATTAACTTGAGGTCCAGTGTTTCATACTCCCCCTTAATCTGGCATATGACAAGCGCGGAATCTCCATAGACTTCTAGAATCTTGATTCTGTTATCAATGGCAGCTTCAATTCCAAAAATACAAGCTTCATATTCGGCCATGTTGTTAGTACACTTAAAGCATAATCTGGCGGTGAATGGCAGATGAAAGCCAGTTGGAGAAGTGATGATTGCCCCAATTCCACAACCTTTGGCATTTGCGGCACCATCGAACACGAGCGTCCATCGCGATCCTGGTTCGGGTCCCTCATTTGGGTCTGGTGTGGCATAATCTCTGGCAAACATGACGTCTTCGTCGGGGAAATCGAAACGCATAGACTGGTAGTTGTCCATAGGTTGGTGGGCAAGGTATTCAGAGAGCACACTCCCTTTGATAGCTTTCTGTGTAACATACTGGATGTCATACTCTGTTAACACCATTTGCCAACGAGCTACCCGCCCGGTGAGAGCGGGCTTCTCGAATATGTATTTGACGGGATCCATTTTGGAGATCAACAAAGTCGTATGGGTGAGCATATATTGTCTCAAACGTTTTGCTGCCCAAGCCAATGCGCAACATGTCTTCTCGAGCATCGAATACCTCGTTTCACAATCATTAAACTTCTTGCTGAGGTAATAGATTGCATGCTCCTTCCTGCCGGTTTCATCATGTTGTCCCAATACGCATCCCATGGATCCCTCTAACACAGTCAGGTACATGATCAGGGGTCGTCCGGGCACCGGAGGCATCAAGATTGGCGGTTCTTGTAGGTATTCCTTTATCTTCTCAAAGGCTTTCTGACAGTTATCGTTCCATACCACGGCTTGATCCTTCCGAAGTAATTTGAAGATGGGCTCACAAGTGGCCGTTAGATGGGATATGAACCTGGCGATATAGTTCAACCTCCCAAGGAATCCTCGGACCTCTTTTTCAGTTTTGGGAGCCGGCATCTCCTGGATAGCTTTGACCTTATCTGGATCGACTTCAATCCCCTTCTGGCTCACAATAAAACCTAGCAATTTACCAGATCTTACACCAAAAGTGCATTTGTTGGGATTTAGTCTCAGCTGGAATTTCCTTAACCGGGCGAATAGCTTTCCCAAGTGGATAAGGTGCTCTTCCTCAGTCCGGGATTTCGCAATCATATCGTCTACATAACACTCAATCTCTTTATGTATCATGTCATGGAAAAGAGTGACCATTGCTCGCTGATATGTTGCGCCTGCGTTCTTGAGTCCAAATGGCATAACCTTGTAACAGAAAGTTCCCCATGGAGTGATGAAAGTCGTCTTTTCCATATCTTCGGGCGCCATCTTAATTTGGTTATATCCCGAAAAGCCATCCATAAATGAGAATACAGAAAATTGGGCTGTGTTGTCCACTAGCACATCAATGTGTGGCAAAGGGAAGTCATCTTTCGGACTCGCCCTATTAAGGTCTCTATAATCTACACACATTCGCACCTTCCCATCCTTTTTAGGTACTGGGACAATATTCGCTATCCATTGCGGATAGTTGGATACTGCCAGGAAACCAGCGTCCAATTGTTTTTGTACCTCTTCTTTGATCTTGAAAGACATCTCTGGCTTTGTTCTCCTCAACTTTTGCTTCACCGGCGGGCAACCTTCCTTGAGAGGTAGTTTGTGCATCACGATCTCTTCATCTAGCCCAGGCATATCTTTGTAAGACCAAGCAAAAACGTCAACATACTCTCGAAGCAGTATTATCAGTTTTGACTTAATCTCTGACTTCAAAGCTGCGCCTATCTTGATTTCTTTGGCATCCTCCTCAGTTCCCATGTTGATGACTTCGACCTCTTCTTGGTAGGGCTGAATGACCTTTGACTCCTGTTTCAATAGTCTAGCTAGCTCTTCTGGGAGATCACAATCTTCCTCGCAGTCTTCGTCGGCTTGGTATATCGGGTTATCAAAGTCATATTGGACCATAGCGGGGTCGTTATTGACAGGAGCAAGGGAAGATCTGCACGATGAATGACTTCATGCTTTATTATTATTTTTTTTTATACTTTCAGAAAAGGTTAACAGAAAAAGGAAAATAAAACAAAACATTGTCTTTCAAAGATAATTTTATGTGCAAAAAGGTAAAAATGAAAGAAAGAGAGCGTAATTGGATGCGAAAGTTTATTTATTGATGATAAGTTGTGCTTTAAAAAGCAAAAGGCCCTACAACATGATCCATATGCCTTGGGCAGAGCATATGATTTTTTTTTTAGGTAAAATAAAAGGGAATTACTCGTCTACTAGAGTAACTTCGGGGATTTCGACGACTCTCCAATTGTTCAAGACTTGATTAGGCGCCCTAGGATACACCATACACAGCTCTTCATGATCTTCGGCTTCAGTTTCCAAAAACATGACTTGACCATCGACAAGGTGGCCTCCACTAGTAAAAACCAACGGAGTTGCAAGCTCTTTGCCCTTATCAGTTGCATTCTTCTGCTTGTAGCCTAGACCAGCTCCATTTTTGTTGACGGGCAATTCCAACACCCTGCCCCATCCTCGCGGATGTCCTTCCTCTATCACCGTCCTCGCGTCCTTCCAAGTCACTATTGAAGATGCTGGCTTTTCGTAAATCATTTCAACATTGATCACTTCAAAAGCTTGAAACGGTGTCTCATGCACCTCATTTCCTACTTCCACATAGCGGAAAGAAGCAAGATGGCTCACAAGAATATCTTCCTCACCCTCAATGATGACCATCTGATTGTTAATCATAAACTTGATCTTTTGATGCAAGGTTGAAGTTACAGCGCCCGCGGAATGAATCCACGGACGACCAAGAAGGCAACTGTAAGCGGGGTATATATCCATTACGTAAAATGTAATGATGAAAGTATGAGGTCCGATCTTGATCGGGAGGTCAACCTCGCCTACCACAGTTCTCTTAGCTCCATCAAATGCTTTTACAATAGTTTGACTCGGCTTCATCACAAGTCCTTCAATTGACAGCTTGCACAACGAGCTTTTGGGTAATACATTCAGCGATGATCCAGTGTCAACAAGCACCCTAGAGAATACAACATCCACACATTCGATGGTAATGTGCAGGGCCTTGTTATGATTTTTACCTTCGGGAGGTAATTCACTATCATTAAAGCTCAAAATATGACCTGATGCAATGTTTCCCACCACTTCTTCAAACTGTACTACTGATATTTCCTCTGGCACATGGGCTGCCTTCAAGAATTTTAGCAATGCTTCTTGATGGGCCTTTGAACACATTAACAATGACAGCATGGATATCTTTGAGGGCGTCTGATTGAGCTGATCAATCACTTTGTAGTCGCTTTTCTGAATGATTCTTAGAAACTCCTCCGCTTCATCATTTGGGATGCCCTTCTGTTTAGATGACTGCCCCTGTTCATTGGTGCTTGGTACGGCAGTACCTTTCCTTGTATTGTCACTGCTGTTGACAGGAGGTGCAGTCGGAGCGAATATTCGACCACTTCTAGTGACGCCTCCGGTTCCCACGATGTTCCCTACAGTCTTCTTTTCTTCCATTACATCTTCCTCTGCCACCTTCTGTCCGTTGAGAAAAACAGTTTCATCGTATAACCAAGGTACAGCTTTGGTGCTTTCGTACGGAAAAGGAGATGGGGTCGAAATGACAAGCTGGTTCATTGACGGTGGAGACATAGGTATCTGAACTGGATCATACGGGATTTGCAGTGGGATAGAAGTATGTCCATACATGTTGTCCCATTCTTCCTCATCGCACGGTATGGTCAATGGTGTGCGGTTCGAATTGTCAACTGGGATCCAAAGCTCATATCCATCATCATATGGTATCTCCAATGTTTCGAACGGAATTTCAAGAGTAGCAACTTCCTCAATCTTTGATAGTTGTTCTGCTACTAATACACCCTGCTCCATCAGGCCTTGTATGCCCTTCTTCAGCTCAGCGCATCCTTGAGATCCGTCCATGCAAACATGGCAATCAATTGGACATCCTGGGTAAATGTTTTTCAACAAGAGTTGCTCCTTAATAGTGGAAAGTGGGGTCCTCAATTTCTCAATATCCGAAATTAATCGGATCCCCTTAGAGCCTTCAATCATGTTTGTTGAATGGTGAGGTGGCATTGGGTTAGATTTGATGTTCGGAGTGTTTCGGGTAAAGTTTATCGCTTTGGAGTCGATAAGATTTTGCACAATGTATTTTAAAGCCTTACAATTCTCGATGCTATGGCCTGGGGCGCCAGAGTGGAATTCGCATCTCGCATTTACATCGTAGCCGTAGGGGAGAACAGCCGGAGGATCTTTCATTTCCCTAAGTTGAACAAGACCTGCTTTCAACAAGAACGGAAGCAATTTGGCGTAAGTGGACGGAATTGGATCAAGCCTCCTTTCTGGCTTTCTCTGCCCTTGATACTGATTTTGTCTTGGTTGATAGGGTTGTTGTTGTCGATTTTGCTGAGGCGCAGGCTGATTTGCCGGAATAGAAAGTGGTTGCTGTGGAGCGATGGCAGCAATGTGGTGATAACCTTGGTGAGTTCTCCTTCCATTGGTGAACACTGCACTAGCTTCGCCTTCCCTTTTCTTAACGAAAGCCTGGTAAGGCTTCTTGACCCCGCTTGCCGATCCGCCTGCATTCTGAATTTTTCCCGCCTTCATGAAACTCTCTAATCTCTCTCCAGCCATAACGAGTTCAGAAAACACTGTGGATGTTGAGGATGCTAACCGTTCAAAGATCGGTCCTTGTAGCGTGCCCATGAATAGGTCTGTCAGTTCTTTCTCCATCAGTGGAGGTTGTACCCTTGCAGCTACTCCCCTCCATCTCTGCGCGAAGTCCTTAAAACACTCATTCGGCTTCTGAGTCAGATTCTGAAGCTGCATACGATTCGGAGCCATGTCAGTATTATACTGATAATGCTTCACGAAAGCGTCTGCCAACTCTTTCCAGCTTCTTACGTTGGATCGTTCAAGGTGCATATACCATTCTAGGGATGCCTCTGTTAAGCTATCTTGAAAGAAATGGATTAGTAGCTTCTCGTCATCAGAATAGGCGGCCATCTTCCTACAGTAAGACCTTATGTGGGTCTTAGGACAACTGTTACCCTTGTACTTCTCAAAGGTTGGAATTACAAACTTTGGAGGTATCTTAACTCCGGGTACAAGACATATTTCAGCGGCATCCAGTCCTAAAACATCGGGGCCTTGCAATGTCTTCACCATCTCTTGTAAAGCATTAAACTTCTTCTCTAATTCGGCGGTCTGTGATCCATACGCTTCACCTGAATTCTCATAGAAACCTTCATGATCGTCGTACTGGACTTGTGTTGGGATCGTAGTACCATGAGGATGGGTCGTACCGACTGGCGGAGGGACGGTGTTGATAGGTACGGCGCCGGCAGAAGTAGGAATTGCCCCAACAGGGGTTGGGGTGGCATCAACAGGAATTGGAATTGCCCCACTTGCATTGGGAACTGCACCAGCCAAAGTCTGATTAGCGCTCCTCTCCGCTGCTTGTCTCATCTCCTCTTGACTTCTGGCCATATTCTGAATCACCTCCATGAGTTGATTCATTTGCGTTTTCATGCCTAGCATCTCGCTCCTCATAGTAGCCTGGTCCTGCTCTATCTGATCCATGATTCTCTTCTGGCTATTCCTTGTGTTATATCGATGCCGTGAAGTCAGCTTGCTTTACTCTTTCTGAAAGGGGTAAGCGGTGTGTAAGATCGGGTTGTAGGAAATGCAAAAAGAAAAAATGCGCAAACGTATGCAAAATGCTCGAGAGACTTTCGAGGCTTGTGATTATCATTGGTATCATAGAATCATGACTGAATAATAAAGAAGTGCACAATTTGGACCAAAAAGCAATCTTTCATTAAATTTTTTTAGAAAAATTCATACAGACAAAAGCTGAATAAGCCGAAACTACAAGTCGTGCTACAAAAGATAATTGAATAACTAAAATTCTCTCTTTTGGAGACGTTCTTCAAGCTTCTTCGTCTCAAACATGAACCTCCTAACCATTTGGTCGCAGAGCTGGATAAAGTGGTGAACAGAAGGGGGGATATCATTTCCTTCCAGGTCTTGAATGGCGCTTTCCAACCTCCATGGGATATCACGGATCATGAGGTTGCAATGCTCCACCAGATTGTTGTATCTAGCACGACACATATCTAGAGTCGACTGGTAATAACAAATGGAATCCACATGGGTGTCTAGCAACTCATTGAGCTGGGCCTCCTTCTCGAGCCACTGCGCACCATCTCTTTGCAAAGCCTCGAAACGATTCCTCCACAGAAGGGCTGTTTCTTGGGCAGTTTCCAATTCTTGACATTTGTTATTCCACAGGTCAGACGTGACATATGAGTCTCTCAATGCCTCCTCTTTGAGTCTTCGTTCATTTTCCACTAAGGTCAAGGCATTTCTCAGTCGTTCTTCTAGATCCCCAATATCGGCCTCGAGATTCTCTCGTACTTCCTTCTTTTCGGCAGAGGCTATCTCGAAGAGGTGCCACGCCCTATCACAAGAAGCTTTGGTGTCCTTTAAGCGTTGTCGGAGAGTTGTCAATGATGCATCAGCCCCTTCGTAACCCTGTTGGTACCTGACTCTCAGATCCGTTTCTAATTTTAGCTTCTTGCTACTTTCAGCTGCTTGATCCTGCTCAAACTCCACCTTTCTTTTGTACTGTCCACTCTCCACCTTTGCTTGGTGGACTTCATTCTGAAGGTCCTTGTTCTCCTTAGTCAATCTCTCCACTGTTAGCTTCAGTTTTTCATATTCTTCTATAGACACATGAGTGGGAGCAGGAGGTGCTTCTTGCATAGAGGGCTCTAAAGGAAATGGTAACGATCTTTCAGCTACTCTAGCTAGTAACCACTGGTTGTATGGCTCCTTTGCCACGCAATTCTTTGCTTTTAACTCCTTCCGCCCCTTTGTGTGAATCTTACCCCAAGCCTTAGCAACCTTCCTGACAAACGCAGGGTCCTCTGATGTGGCTAGCAAAAAGAAACTCTGAATCTTCTCTGCCCCGGGCTCGCCCTCCATAGCATAGCCCAACTGACGTAATGCCATGATTGGGTTATAATTAATACAACCGGCCCTACCGATCAAAGGTACATTACCGAATTCTCCACAACTGAAAATGATTTCCACATCATAGTACTCAGGAGAGTACCAAGCAATATCACTAGCTTCCAGAGACATGATGCGTTGAGACCATTTTAATTTCTTCTTGTTTTCCATGAATGGCCCTTTCTTGGGTAAATGAGAAGCATACCACTTGTATAGTAGGTGAGAGCAGCATTGGATCATTCCCGCCTTCTTTTCACTCCTCCAATGAATGGAGTGGTAAACATCGGCAAGGAGTGTAGGGATAGGATTCTTCTGCATGAAGAGAACGATGGCGGTGATGTCTATGAAATTGTCCACATTTGGAAATAGGACAATCCCATAAATCATTAGAGCAACGCTTATTCCGAACTTTTCCCAATCTTCTTCCACCTTGTATTGAGCAGCCTTTTCTAGCAGAAATTTCAATGGAAAGCCCTGAACACCCCCTTTACTGGTTAGACCCTCTTTGACTTCCTCTTTAGTCATACGTAGAGCCAGAGCAATGGCAGGAGGTTTCGGTTCTTCTTCCAAGCCTGTGTATATAGGTTGATCCTTAATCTTGATGTTCAAAATGTGAGAATATTCCTCAAGAGTAGGGGCCAACTGATAGTTTTGAAAAGTGAAACATCTGAGAGGTGCATCATAGAACTGAGCCATAGCGAACAAAGCCCAAGTATCGACCCTAGAATGGAGGAGGTCAAGCAATTTCCCATACTTCCCCTGAAAGTTGATCTTGATAGCCTTTGGTACGTCAATCAGAATGTCTTGAATTAGTTCCAGCTTTGGTTCTCTAAACTTGATGGAATTTGTGCTTCGCTTTCTTTGGTCAGTCATTGTATTCACCAATACCTGAGATAATCACAGTCTCTTAAGTCCCTTGATATGCGAGAAATGATATGTAATGAAATGTTTTATGAATGCACATGATAAAGAGCACAACTCAAGATCAAGATCACTGGTCCTGCAAAACAACACAAAACATTTCTCCCATCGGGTGGGTTGTCTAATGGTTTATAAGAGGGTATTCCAAAGGCCTTTAAACAAAGTCCCGTGCACTAGCCCTCGAAAGTTTTCCATCATAACGACTACTCGTAAGACGGTAATCCCTTCAAAGGATGGACACAGAGTCATGTCTCAGCAACCTTTGGAATAAGGTTCTACAAAGGTCCTCAGAGTCACGGACTCCCAAGTTGGAAATAAAAACGCCATTACGACTACACGTAAGACATAATCATCCCAAAGGGTCTATCTGAGCGGTGGGATTCGATCCAACTCAACGAGTCCTAAGTCTCGCAAATCAGAAAGAAACCACCTCCTAATCTTAGTGTATACTCGAAAGCTCGGGTAGAAAACTTTATCTCACAAACCAACCAATAAACCCAACAGGTTAGAGAATCAAAGCATAAACAAATAAAGCAAATAAAACACAAATACGATAAACAAAATAGGCTTGGCTCGCTAGGGGTCCCCAGCAGAGTCGCCAGCTGTCGCTACTCGAAAAATGCATCGCGCAACGACGGGGAGGCGAAAAGAAAGGACAGAAGAGTCGCCACCAAACTTTATTTATCCCATGAGGGGAAAGGAAAATATCGAGAAAACCTTAAGAAAGAAAAATGGATAAGATGGTCTCGCAACCATGAACGGGTTCGGAAGCCGGTTATGCGAAGGGAAGGTATTAGCACCCCTCGCATCCATCGTACTCGATGGGAACCTTTTGTTTGTCGATGTGTGAATTTATTTGCTTAAACATTATGCTAATTGAAGTGTTCCACAGGGTAAAAGAAAGGTTAGAAAAAAGAAAGTTAGGAGGAAAGAGAGAACGGGGAAGAAAAGAGAAAGAACAGACTCGGTAGGACTTCGCAGTCCTATGCCTACGTATTCCCAATAGATATGAGAAAGTCAGAGTCGACGTAGTTCGGGAAACTACAGATGTGGGGTGAAGTGTGCTCGGCAAGGATTGTGGCCCTTGTGCCTACGTATCTTTACTTGAAAAAGTAAAGAATCAGAGCAGCCGTAGTTCGGCCTACGGTGTGTTGATGTTTTTTATGGATGATGCTATCGTGCACATTCTAGCAGTTAGGTGTTTTGCTGCTCGCTCGTTGGAGACTTAGGCGTTACCTGTTTGTGGTAGAACGAACGTAACATATCCTTTTTGAAAGATTAATTAGTTTTCGCCACGCGAGGCAAGGAGTCACGTTTGATTGATTAGATTGTTTTTTAGGGGGCGAGACAGGTCCTCGGATAGTAACCCCTACGGGTAGTACCCAATTCGTTATCTCAAAGTTTTTGCTATAAGAGGTGTGGCGAACGAGGCGTCTTTGTATTGAAAGACGAGCGTCGAAACCACCCTCACTACAGTGGGCATTCCATCGCTCGGAGAAAAAGAGGTCTACACCCAATCCTCTCTCTTTAATTCAATACAAAGGGAACTTCGTTCTCTTATTAAAGATGCTTTTGGTTTTGAATGGTAAGTGCTTTGCGACAGAGAACCCTACGGTAAACGTCAGCACTCGGGATAGGAGAAGGCCTACGCCTACCCGCTCCACGACCATTCAAGTTTTTGTTAGGAAAAAGAGATTTGAAAAATGCACTCGGTACAGAACCGAGGTTTTAGGTGGGAAAGGTTTCAGAAAGGATTTGTGAAAGAAGGGGTGGTGGAAGAAGTCGCGTCTTCGTATTGAAAGACGAGTATCGAAACCACCCACACTACAGTGAATATCCCAATACTCAGAGAGGAAGAAGTCTACACTCAATCCTCTCTTTTAATTCAATACAAAGAGAAATCGATATATTATTGAAAGGGCTTTTGAAAATGCACTCGGCGCGAGACCGAGGTTTTAGAAGAGAATGTTGAAAATGGAAAGAAAGACGTCTTCGTATTGAAAGACGAGTGTCTAAACCACCCACACTACAGTGAGCATCTCGACACTCGGAGAGGAAGAAGTCTACACTAAATCCTCTCCCTTTAATTCAATATAAAGAGAACTCGGTTTTCTCATTGAAAGTGCTCGAAAATGGACTCGATACGGGGCCGATGTTTTTTAGGAGGAAAATGGATGGAAAGCATCTTCGTATTGAAAGACGAGTATCAAAACCACCCACACTACAGTGAGTATCTCGACACTCGGAGAGGAAGAAAGTCTACACTTAATCCCCTCTTTTTAACTCAATACAAAGATAATTGGATTTTGAAGATGGTTCGACAATGCTTTTGAATCGAGTTGGGACAAGGAATGAAGATAGAAAAGAGGTGGTCTCGGATCCAACGATACTTATCAATATATTGACTTATTAATCGATTTATGGAAACTTCGTCATCGACCAAAACAAATGAAAATGTGACAAAATGCCCAATAACAAAAGAGAAATAGAATTTAACTTCTAATAATATAAAATGCTCTAATTTAAATAGAAAAGTTAGTACTAACTTCTAAATAAAATAAAATAGAAAATAAATCTAATGTTCTAAGAGAAATAAAATACAGAAATTCTAAAAGAAAATATAATATATATATATAAAAAAGGTAAAACTTAAAATAATGATAATATATATATAATAAACATTTACATATCAAAAAATAAAAAGTTAAGAAAGAAAATAGAGGGTGAATAAGTTGAATCAGGGGGCTTGAGTAAAAAAAAACGGAGGGTGTAGACTGAAGAGGAGACCATGGACCCGACCCATTTGTGAATATGAAGGACCATCAAGGATAGGTTTGTGTCACAAAGGCAACATCAGAAAAAAAATGAAATTTGATTTTCCTTTCATTTCCTTGCCAACGCATCGTAAACTGTTTCCGCTATCGCACCAAACCTCCCACATTTCAACGCAAATCAAACTCCCTTGAAACTCACTCGCGAGAGAATCGGAGTCCGGCGTCCTTGACGGCAACGAATCAACAAAAGGAAACCAGAGCCCAATTTTCAAGTACTGTTTCTTCTTTCTACGTTTGTTTTGCATCCACATCTTGTGCGAACTACGCTCCAAATTTTCTCCTCCATTATTGTGGTGAACGGTTGTTGTGGTTGTGAAGGAGGTCATAGAATGGTTTTCGGTTTGTGGGTCGTTTGCATTTCTGGGTTTCAAGTTTGATGAAGTTTGAAGATGTTGATGAAGTGGGTTTAGTTTTGTGGTTGTTTGATTGAAAACAGTTAGGGTTTAGAAACAATAGTGAAGGTTTACATATGGAAGAGAGGTTAATCTTCGGTTGGGTGGTTGTGAGGGGTTTGAAGGTTTGGAGGAGGTTCGATTTGAATAGGTTAACGGTGGAGAAATGAAGAACGGTTGGGTTTTCGGAAATAGTTGAAACTGGGTTTGGGGTTGGTTATCGATGAAGATCTGAAGTCATTTGGTGAAGGTGTGTTCTAAAGCTTTTTGAAGAAAAGTTGAGGTTTGACAATGGCGAAGGAGCTCAGGACTTGATTTGGGGGATATTTCGTTTTGGAAATGGGGTGATTGTTTGAAGGTTGATGAAGTTGTTTGAAGGAGGGTTTTCAGAATTTTTTTTGATGAAGGTAGGATTGTTGGACTGCAGAAGGAGTGTTGCATTTTTTTTCAGTTTTTTAGATGATGATGAATGTTTGAAGGTGGAGTCATGGTTGAAGATGAAGTTGATGAAGCAGAAGATGGTTGAGTGGTAAAGGAGTTGAACTGATGAAGGTGGCGGTTGGTTCAGATTAGGGTTGGGTATTGAGGTGAAAAATGATACGCTCTGTTATCGGCTTGTGAGGGTGAAGAATGGATCTTAGAGATGAAGGTGTTGACGGATTCCATGGAGGTTTGATTTGCGGTTTACCGGCGAGAGATGATCTGATTCGAAGGTAGGGTAGCTAACATGAAGGAAGATGGGTTAGCTTGTGTTAGTTACAGGTTTCTTGTTTTTGTGAGAGTTTCATGGAGTACTGCTAACTTCAGTCTCAGAAGCATTTTCTTCTGTCAAAAATGGTTTTCCATGACCATAGAAACAGAGAAGAGTGAATCTGAACACTCTTCTTCTTGTTCATGGTTTTCTTTGGTGGGTTGATGGAAGTTGGAAAGTAATAATGGTGTAGAGTTTGGTTTGATGCAGAAGACAAGTTATAGTTGGTTCAACACAGAAAGGAGAAAAGTTATGAGTGTTAGTGTTGATGGTGGAGTTTCGAAGGTGAAGAACCGGGTTTTGTGGAACAGGGTTGATGGTTTATGTTGTGGGTTGGTTTTTTTTTTGTTGAGGAAGATGAATGTTGAAAGAGGTGCTGTTATGGTGAGAGAGGAAGGATTTTGGGGGTAAGCCACTGAAAGAGAAGAGGAACTTGTTTTCCAGTTTCGATTATGCAGCAAGAAAAAGGGTTTATTGTGATTGTTGTTCTTTTCTCTCTCGCAAACTCACCGCCAGGAAGCCAGGAAACAAAGCAACAACAGTTTAAGATTATGAAGACAGAAAAAAAACGAACAGAATACTTACAGAGTTGGAGCAAATCCGACAAGTTCCCGCGCTAGCAATGAGGAGTTTGGATGATGCAAAGCTTTTGTTGGACCGGTACCACTAGAATGCCAATACCGAAAACAGAATGCCAATACCGAAAACAGATAAGCTCTATCTGTAATCTTTTTCCTTCAGTCTTATGTGTGTTTTTATGTTATGATGGTTGAATATTGTGGTTTGTTTTATGACAGTTGAATGAGGAAGAAGGTGAAGATGAAGTTGGTGCAGGGTTGGAGTTGCGCAGCCAAGACTTTCTAGGGTTTTCTCTCTTTTTTTTTTGATGTGTGAATAGTGTTGTTAGATATATACCCGATCCAACTAGGTTTAGCAGACAACCTCTGCCACAACTTCTGAGGTCTCTGCTCTATTATGGCTGCATTTTTTGACAAGGTTTGCTTTATTCCATTTTTATGTTTAAACCTGCTGTGAAACTGCTGTCACTATTGCCTTTGCCATTTTGTGAATGTGTCTCTGGCCTATTTTCTTACCTTTGAATTTTGTCTGTCTAGGCTGACTGTACCTTCTGTTTTTGCTTGTGTAGGGAAAATTTGGTGTGGTGCTGCAGGTTGTTTTTTTTTTGTTTGTGGTGCCTTTGTGATGGACTTAACAAAAATCTAAATGGGCCTCCATGTATTTTCATCAAGTGAATTTTATGGATTGTTCTTGTGATTTCTGGGTTAAAGTTTAATTGTGTATATGTTGGCCTTGAGTGGCCTGTACCGTATTTTCACGGCATTCCTCTGTTTTTGCAGGTAGCAACAAGTGAGATTGGTGGTTAATCGTTATTAATGCAGAATCCTAGTAAAAGGATAACTGAAGTAGAGTCAGATTTGTTGCATTATTTCTTGGAGCGTGTTGAGTTGTTGAAATATAACTGTGTTTTGCTACCGATGAGTAAACCAGTGTTGTTGGACTGATGAAAGAAGTTGATATATGAAGAAAGGTGGGTTTGATGGTGACGCAGAGTTTTCATCACTCACAGGTGGAAGGTTCTTTGTATGTAATGGCTTTGATAAGGAATGGTTGTGTGGTTCTATCGTCGTGTGATTTGAAAGAAGAGTGAGGACGAGTTTCGTTTACTGTGTGAAGAGAAGTAAGTGAGGGATGGTGAAATTCATGAGATTTTTATGAAGGTGAAAGGTGAGCGACTTTATGGTCTGCAGTTTTTCTTTTATACACACTCTGCATTTTGCCATTGTTGGTTATGTGATGACCTCTCCCTGTGATACGTATTAGGTTGCGGTTATGAAGCTTGGAGGATGTGGTATGAACGGCTTATGTACTACGGTTTTGTTGTGTTTGTAGCAAGTTTTGGCTTTTTGTGAAGTTGTGTGTTGGTGGCTCTGTTTGTTCATGGCAGAATTTTGTGGTGGAATGACGTAGCAGCTTGTAATTTCATCTTCTTGATTTGTATGTTGTAATTATGTTGATTTTGGTAAAAGAGAAATTCTGGCTTTGCAGATCATGGTTAAATGGAGTGTATGCTATCATGTATTAGATCCCCAATTTGGGCCGTGTGATTCTTTCTTGTGAGGTTCAAATCATTTTTTATACGGGCTGGGACTTTTAAATGGTATTAATTTTTGCATACTCCAAATATGAGCTCATACCCATCATCGACTTTGAGTTTCCTGAGTAAATTCATTAAAACTTGTCATTCCAATTAACTTTAAAAAATCTTGTCTTCCTCACTTGAGAATGAAATAACTCAAACCGACCCTTGGTAAATACCACATGAATTCCTCTTGAATTTGAGGTGAACCAGAACCTCATATTAAAATGAATCTACCGTTGAATCAATCTTTGTATTTTGTCACTTGCATTGATAAAACGAATGAGCAACAAACGCATTGGAATGGCATGTCACATGAATCTCAATATATTCCATGAAACCTTAATTCAAAAATGAACTAATCATTGGTGGGGTACTTGTCCCTGATTCACACACCATTGATCTAAACTGACACACCAACCCTAACTGCCACCTTGAATACACATCATTTGCACTGCACACCGTGATCTTGATCTTGAAATAGAGCTTGTATAAGTGATTGATTAAATCAAAACCAATGAGTCTCAATTCATCACTGCACACATACTGCCATGGTAACCTTGCGTGAATCTTGTCTCAGGCAAACAAAGAAATGAATGTGTAAGCAACATATTTTTGTTTTCTGAATAACAAAGTAGGACAAATTTAGGGTATGACACTGTGGAAAAGATTTTTCGAGTTATGAATTGCTCGGATGCACAGAAGGTGCAGTTTGGGACTCATATGCTCGAAGAAGAAGCTGAAGATTGGTGGGGTAATACTCGCCAAAGATTTGAGGAAGATGATATTGTGATTACGTGGGATTTGCTTAGAGAAACTTTTCTGGAGAAGTATTTTCCAGAGGATGTGCGAGGGAAGAAAGAGATCGAATTTCTTGAGTTGAAGCAAGGTAATTTGACGGTTGCTGAGTATGCGGCGAAATTTGAGGAGTTGATCAAATTTTGTCCTCACTATAATACTGGTAATGCTGAGAGGTCTAAGTGCCTCAAGTTTGTGAACGGTTTGAGACCCGAGATTAGACAAGCTATTGGGTACCAGGAAATCAGACGGTTTTCTGAGTTGGTTAACAAGAGCAGAATCTATGATGAAGACAGTAGGGCTCGGTCTAGCGACTACAAGAGCCTAAGTGATAAGAAAGGGAAAGGTCAATTCAGAGGAAAACCTTACGTGACTCCTGCAGACAAAGGGAAGCAGAGAATGGGTTATGGCAAGAGACCAAGTGGGGGAGTTTCTACTCCGGTGAGATGTTATAGGTGTGGTGAAGAGGGACATCGTGCTCTTGAATGCAAAAGTGTTGAGAAGACGTGTTTTAAGTGTGGCAAGCCAGGCCACAAGGCTCTTGAGTGCAGAAGCGGTGCGGGTGTTACTTGCTATAACTGTGGTGAGCGAGGGCACATTAGTACCAAATGCGATAAGCCGAAGAAGAATCAAGGAAGCGGAAAAGTGTTCGCTCTATCTGGAGCTGAGACTGCTAGCGACAATCGATTGATCCGAGGTACGTGCTTCATTAATGGTATACCTTTGATCGCTATAATTGATACCGGAGCTACGCATTCTTTTATTTCTTTGGATTGTGTTAGAAGGTTGAATCTTGAGTTGTCTGTGATTGGTGGCGGTATGGTTATTGATACTCCTGCTATGGGTTCGGTAACTACACCGTATGTTTGCTTGAATTGCCCGTTGAGTATTTTCGGTAGAGATTTTGGGATTGATTTAGTGTGTCTTCATTTAGATCAACTGGATGTCATTCTTGGAATGAATTGGTTAAAATTCAATCGTGTTTATATTAACTGTTTTGACAAAACGGTTATTTTTCCCGATTCGGGTGTTGAAAGGGAATTGTTTATGACGAGGAAACAAGTGAAGGAATCAGTGCAAGATGGAGCTAAGGTATTTATGCTTATGGCAACTTTGAGGAATAGTGAAGGTGAAGAGATTGATGCTTTGCCCATTGTTAGAGATTTTCCGGAAGTTTTCCCTGATGAGATAAAGGGTCTACCGCCGGAGCGAGAAGTGGAGTTTTCAATAGATTTGATTCCTGGAACTAGTCCGATATCGATGGCTCCATATCGTATGTCGGCCTCGGAGTTAAAAGAGTTGAAGAGTCAACTTGAGGATTTGCTTGAAAAGAGGTTTATTCGTCCGAGCGTGTCACCATGGGGTGCACCGGTGTTGTTGGTTAAGAAGAAAGAGGGTTCTATGAGGCTCAGTGTGGATTACAGACAGTTGAACAAGGTGACTATTAAGAACAAGTATCCACTTCCAAGGATTGATGATCTGATGGATCAGTTTGTTGGTGCAAGCGTGTTCAGAAAGATTGATTTGAGATCTGGGTATCATCAGATCCGTGTGAAAGCTGAGGATATTCAGAAGACGGCCTTTCGGACGAGGTATGGACACTATGAGTATTCCGTGATGCCATTTGGTGTGACTAATGCACCAAGTGTATTTATGGAGTACATGAATAGGATTTTCCATCCGTATTTGGATAAGTTTGTGGTGGTGTTTATCGACGACATCTTGGTTTATTCGAAGAGCGAAGAAGAGCATGCCGAGCATCTAAAGATTGCGTTATCTGTGTTTAGGGAGAAGCAGTTGTTTGCGAAGCTTTCTAAGTGTGAGTTTTGGTTGAAGGAAGTTAGTTTCCTTGGTCATGTGATTTCTAGTAGTGGTATTGCGGTCGATCCGTCGAAGGTTGAAGCGGTGTCGCAATGGGAGACTCCGAAGTCAGTTTTTGAGATCAGAAGTTTTCTTGGTTTAGCCGGTTATTATCGGAAGTTTATTGAGGGATTTGCTAAGTTATCGTTGCCGTTGACGCAGTTGACTAGGAAGGGTCAAGCCTTTGTTTGGGACGCCAAGTGTGAAGCGAGTTTTCAAGAACTTAAGCGAAAGTTGACGACAGCTCCTGTTTTGATTCTGCCAAATCCAGAGGAACCATTCATTGTGTATTGTGATGCTTCTTTGATGGGTTTAGGAGGTGTGTTGATGCAGAATAACCAAGTTGTGGCTTATGCTTCGAGGCAACTCAAAGTGCATGAGAAGAATTATCCAACGCATGACTTAGAGTTGGTCGCCGTTGTGTTCGTGTTGAAACTTTGGAGGCATTATCTGTTTGGTGCAAGATTTGAAGTGTTTAGCGACCACAAGAGTTTGAAATATCTTTTTGATCAAAAGGAATTGAATGCAAGACAAAGAAGATGGCTTGAACTTTTGAAGGATTATGATTTTGGTTTGCACTACCATCCGGGTAAAGCGAATGTAGTAGCGGATGCATTGAGTCGGAAATCATTGCATATGTCGGCATTGATGGTGAAAGAGTTGGAATTGGTCGAGCAATTTCGAGATTTGAGTTTGGTATGTGAGAGGACTTCTTTTGGATTTAAGTTGGGTATGTTAAAGCTTACGAGTAGTATTTTGGACGAAATTCGAGAAGGACAGAAATCGGATTTGAGCTTAGTTGATCGGTTGACTTTAATCAACCAAGGTCAAGGTGGTGATTTTCAGATTGATGAGAATGGTATTATGAGATGTCGGGATCGAGTTTGTGTTCCGAACATGGTTGAGCTTAAGAAGAGCATCCTTGAGGAAGGACATCGTAGCGGATTGAGTATTCATCCGGGTGCCACTAAGATGTATCAGGATTTGAGGAAAGTATTTTGGTGGCCTAGTATGAAGAAGGATATCGCGGAATTTGTATATTCTTGTTTGACTTGCCAGAAGTCAAAGATTGAGCATCAGAAGCCATCGGGTTTGATGAAGCCGTTGTTTATTCCTGAGTGGAAATGGGATAGTATCTCCATGGATTTTGTATCGGGTTTGCCGAGGACGCCGAGTAATTTTGAGGCTATTTGGGTTATCGTGGATAGATTGACTAAATCTGCTCACTTTGTTCCTATGCGTATGGATTACCCTTTGGAGAAGTTGGCTAAGTTGTATATTGAGAGGATTGTGTGTCTGCATGGTATCCCGCTAAGTATTGTTTCGGATAGAGATCCGCGGTTTACTTCGAGATTTTGGGAGAGCCTGCAGAATGTTTTGGGTACTAAGTTGCGTTTGAGTTCAGCGTATCATCCTCAGACTGATGGTCAGACGGAGAGGACGATTCAGTCGCTTGAAGATCTTTTGAGAGCTTGTGTATTGGAAAAAGGAGGAGCTTGGGATAGCTACTTGCCTTTGATTGAGTTTACCTACAACAACAGTTTCCATTCGAGTATCGGTATGGCACCATTTGAGGCGTTGTATGGTAGGCGGTGTAGGACACCATTGTGTTGGTTCGAGTCCGGAGAGAGTTCTGTTGTTGGACCCGAGTTAGTTCAACAGACTACTGATAAGATCAAGATGATTCAAGAGAAGATGAGAATTACTCAGAGTCGTCAGAAGAGTTATTATGACAAGAGGGGGAAGGCACTTGAATTTCAAGAGGGAGATCATGTGTTTCTTCGAGTCACTCCGATGACAGGTGTTGGTAGGGCACTGAAGTCGCGCAAGTTGTCGCCGCGTTTCATTGGTCCTTATCAGATTTTGCAAAGGATAGGAGAAGTGGCCTATCGTGTGGCTTTACCACCGTCGCTTGCTAATCTTCACGACGTATTCCATGTATCTCAGTTGAGGAAATACATTGCGGATCCGTCTCATGTAGTCCAAATAGATGATGTGCAGGTGAGAGATAACCTGACTGTTGAGACATCACCTATGCGGATTGAGGATCGGAAATTGAAACAGCTTCGAGGTAAAGAGATTGCTTTAGTGAAGGTCGCTTGGGGAGGACCGGCTGGTGGAAATGTTACTTGGGAGCTTGAGAGTCGGATGAAAGAGTCTTATCCAGAGCTGTTTGAATCAGGTAACATTTTCAAGGACGAAAATTCCTAAAGTGGGGGAGAGTTGTAACAGCCCAAATTTCATTAAATAATTAATTGTAGTAATTAATTGATTTAGTGGGATTTTTTATTAATGTGGGAAATTAATTTTTATTAATTGGAATTAATAGAGAATTGAGAAGGAATTGGAGAGGAAGGAAAATGAAGGAAATATATAAGAGAGAAAGAAAAGAAAAGAAAGATAGAAAACATTTGGAAAGAAAGAGGAAAGAAGAAGAAAGGAGAGAAAGAGAAGAGAAGAAGAGGAAAAGTGGAAATCATCAAGAACCAACATCAAAGCTCCGATTAATCGAGGTAAGGGTGAGAAATGTTTCTATTTGATCATTGCATGATGTTATGTATGTTGGGTTGGGGTTTTGGTGTAGTTTCCATCCTTTTTCATTTAGGGCAAAAGTTGGAATAATCGGTAGATTGATGATTTAATCGGTTGAAACTGAGCAATAACACCGTAGAATAGTCGGGTAACATATATTGATGCTATTTGTACTGGTTTTGGTATTCAAGAAGTTGGATAATGGTGGATTGTGGAGGAGGAACAGAATAGGGTTCTGTTCTGCGCAGATTCGCTGGCTCTCGCCAGGCGAGCGAAGGCGAAGCTTCGCCAGGCGAAGCCTAGTGAATGCTGGCGAGTAATTATGATTAAGTCCCAGTGGACTTCGCTGGCGAGTTCGCCAAGCGAAGGTGGTTAGCGAAGGTTAGCCCAGCGAAGGTGCTGGCGAATGGTGGCGAATGAAGTCAGTAGCTACTGACTTGGGCTCGCTGGGAAGTCTCGCCAGGCGAAGCCTAGCGAGTGTTCGCTGAGAGAGTTCGCCAGGCGAAGGCCAGGCGAAGGTTCGCTGCGAGGGTTCGCCAGGCGAACGAAGGCGAATTTGACAGCATTTCTCTTTTGCTGTGTTGCTCATGTGGTGATAGTTTGGTGGTTTCACATAGATTGATATTCTTATGATATGATATAGATATGATCTATTGTGATAATGTGTGCTGCGGGTAGCCTACGGGCGTGAATCCTAGAATTATGATTCAAAGGTTAATTGCATCAAGTGTAAATACATGTGAACATAATAAGTGATTATGTGTGTATTATTTAATGAATTTGTGAATGCATGGGAACATGTGATATGTGTGCATTGTTGTTGAATATGATGATGTGTGAAATGAATACATTGATAAATGTTTGATATATGTTGTATGTGCAATCATGATGAAATTCTCGAAGGGGTGAATTATTCGAATGCATGGGATTAAGACGCGGGAACGGTCTTAAGTGCATTTATTGTGATTGGTTGATTGTACATGCATCATTCAGTCAAGAGGCAATGTCTGTTAGTTTCGTGGAAACTAGTGGCTTGTCCCAAACCTAGAAGGGTGGGTTTGAAGCCTAGGGGACGGGCTTGGTTGTTATCGGTCTAGAAGGGTGGACCCGGTTTAAAGTAAAAACCGAAAAAAAGATAACGAGAGTCGGTACCGCATAGCATTGAGTTGCATTGGATATGTTGAGTCACATTGCATAATATTGTTGTTGTATAAATGTGCTTGTGAATGATTGTGAAATTAAGCATGAAGGGATGTGCTTGTGAATGTTCATAATGTTGATATATGTGAACGCGATATAATTATGATTATGAGAAATTGAATTGTGGTGAGAAATACGGAGTGGAACTTGTATTGATTACCTATATATATATAATCTTATGCTTTGATTATTATGGTTATATTTCTCACCCTTCTGCTGTTTTATAATGCTCTATGAGGCATTGCAGATTAGGATACTGGAGTCCTTTTGTGAAGTTAGTCTTCATTCTTTTGAGTCGGCTGCTCTGATATGTAACACCGGGTAGTTAGACTAGTGTAGTCATTCTTTTGTGATACATTGCGATGTATCAGCTGATGTGGTTTTGTAATCTAACTGATATGATGTATTAATCTGGATGACTTATGTGCATTTGAAATTAATATTTTGGAACTGATTAAATGATGTTATCTTCCGCTTAAATTAAATGTTGAAATGTGATTTCTAAGACTACGAAAAGTTACATATTTTATGGAGCAAAGTGTTAAAGAGTTTTGTTGGTGAAATTGTGACATTCTTCCTTTATACCTTAACCTAAAACCTTTTTTTTTACTCTGATGAATTTGTATGTGCTTAATTGCTTTATATGCATTTATTTGGGGTATAGAAGGGGGTGTTACAATCACGTCGACCGTTGAACCATCAAGTCAACCTTTCTTTCACAAGGAAACGAGCATACACTAAATAAAAGCGAGTGCTGTCGAACCATCATGTCGACCATTGAACCATCACGTCCACTTTTGGTTTACAAGGAAACGAGCATACGCTAAATAAAAGTGAGAGCTGTCAAACCATCACGTCGACCGTTGAACCATCACGTCAACCTTTCGTTTAAAAGGAAACGAGCATATGCTAAATAAAAGCGAGAGATGTCGAACCATCACGTCGACCGTTGAACCATCACGTCAACTTTTCGTTCACAAGGAATGAGCATGCACTAACCAAAAGCGAGAGCTGTCGAACCATCACGTCGACCGTTGAACCATCACGTAAACCTTTCGTTTACAAGGAAACGAGCATAAGCTAAATAAAAGCGAGAGCTGTCGAACCATCACGTTGACCGTTGAACCATCGCGTCAACCTTTCGTTCACAAGGAAACGAGCATACACTAAATAAAAGTGAGAGCTGTCGAACCATCACGTCGACCGTTGAACCATCACGTCAACCTTTCCTTTACAAGGAAACGAGCATACGCTAAATAAAAGCGAGAGCTGTCGAACCATCACGTCGACCGTTGAACCATCACGTCAACTTGTCGTTCACAAGGAAACGAGCATACGCTAAACAAAAGCGATAGATGTCGAACCATCATGTCGACCTTCCATCTTCAAAAGCAGCGGGTAAAGCACTAAAGAAAATCGCGAACTGTCGAACCATCACGTCGACCGTTGAACCATCACGTCAACCTTTCGTTAACAAGAAAACGAGCATACGCTAAATAAAAGCGAGAAAAGTCGAACCATCACGTCGACCATTGAACCATCACGTCAACCCTTCGTTTACAAGGAAACGAGCATACGCTAAATAAAAGCGAGAGCTGTCGAACCATCATGTCAACCGTTGAACCATCACGTCAACCTTTCGTTTAAAAGGAAACGAGCATACGCTAAATAAAAGCGAGAGCTGTCGAACCATCACGTCGACCGTTGAACCATCACGTCAACCTTTTGTTTACAAGGAAACGAGCATACGCTAAATAAAAGCGAGAGCTGTCGAACCATCACGTCGACCGTTGAACCATCACGTCAACTTTTCGTTCACAAGGAAACGAGCATACGCTAAACAAAAGCGATAGATGTCGAACCATCATGTCGACCTTCCATCTTCAAAAGCAGCGGGCAAAGCACTAAAGAAAATCGCGAACTGTCGAACCATCACGTCGACCGTTGAACCATCACGTCAACCTTTCGTTAACAAGAAAACGAGCATACGCTAAATAAAAGCGAGAAAAGTCGAACCATCACGTCGACCGTTGAACCATCACGTCAACCCTTCATTTACAAGGAAACGAGCATACACTAAATAAAAGCGAGAGCTGTCGAACCATCATGTCGACCGTTGAACCATCACGTCAACCTTTCGTTTACAAGGCAACGAGCATACGCTATATAAAAGCGAGTGCCGTCAAACCATCACGTTGACTGTCGAACCATCACATCAACCTTTCCTTGATAAGGAAACGAGCCTACGCTAATTAAAAGCGAGTGCCGTCGAACCATCACATCGACCGTTGAACCATCACGTCAACCTTTCGTTCACAAGGAAACGAGCAAAGCACTAAATAAAAGTGCGAACTGTCGAACCATCACGTCGACCGTTGAACCATCACGTCAACCTTTCGTTCACAAGGAAACGAGCCTACGCTAAATAAAAGCGAGTGTCGTCGAACCATCACATCGACTGTTGAACCATGACGTCAACCTTTCGTTCACAAGAAAACGATTATACGCTAAATAAAAGCGAGTGCTGTCGAACCATCACGTTGACCGTTGAACCATTACGTCAACCTTTCGTTTACAAGGAAACGAGCATAAGCTAAATAAAAGCGAGAGCTGCGAACCATCACGTCCACCGTTGAACCACCATGTCAACCTTTCGTTTACAAGGAAACGAGCATACGCTAAATAAAAGCGAGAGCTGTCGAACCATCACGTCGACCGTTGAACCATCACGTCAACCTTTCGTTCACAAGGAAACGATCATACACTAAAGAAAAGTGAGAGCTGTCGAACCATCACGTCGACCGTCGAACCATCACGTCAACCTTTGGTTTACAAGGAAACGAGCATACGCTAAATAAAAGCGAGAGCTGTCGAACCATCACGTCGACCGTTGAACCATCACGTCAACTTTTCGTTCACAAGGAAACGAGCATACGCTAAACAAAAGCGATAGATGTCGAACCATCATGTCGACCTTCCATCTTCAAAAGCAGCGGGCAAAGCACTAAAGAAAATCGCGAACTGTCGAACCATCACGTCGACCGTTGAACCATCACGTCAACCTTTCGTTAACAAGAAAACGAGCATACGCTAAATAAAAGCGAGAAAAGTCGAACCATCACGTCGACCGTTGAACCATCACGTCAACCCTTCATTTACAAGGAAACGAGCATACGCTAAATAAAAGCGAGAGCTGTCGAACCATCATGTCGACCGTTGAACCATCACGTCAACCTTTCGTTTACAAGGCAACGAGCATACGCTGTATAAAAGCGAGTGCCGTCAAACCATCACGTTGACTGTCGAACCATCACGTCAACCTTTCGTTCACAAGGAAACGATCATACACTAAAGAAAAGTGAGAGCTGTCGAACCATCACGTCGACCGTCGAACCATCACGTCAACCTTTGGTTTACAAGGAAACGAGCATACGCTAAATAAAAGCGAGAGCTGTCGAACCATCACGTCGACCGTTGAACCATCACGTCAACCTTTCGTTTACAAGGAAGCGAGCATACGCTAAATAAAAGCGAGAGCTATCGAACCATCACGTTGACCGTTGAACCATCACGTCAACCTTTCGTTCCCAAGGAAACGAGCATACACTAAATGAAAGTGAGAGCTGTCAAACCATCACGTCGACCGTTGAACAATCACGTCAACCTTTCGTTTATAAGGAAACGAGCATACGCTAAATAAAAGCGAGAGCTGCGAACCATCACGTCGACTGTTGAACCACCACGTCAAACTTTCGTTTACAAGGAAACGAGCATACGCTAAATAAAAGCGAGAGCTGTCGAACCATCACGTCGACCGTTGAACCATCAAATCAACCTTTCGTTCACAAGGAAACGAGCATACACTAAATAAAAGTGAAAGCTGTCGAACCATCACGTCGACCATTGAACCATCAAGTCAACTTTTAGTTTACAAGGAAACGAGCATACGTTAAATAAAAGCGAGAGCTGTCGAACCATCACGTCGACCGTTGAACCATCACGTAAACCTTTCGTTCACAAGGAAACGAGCATACGCTAAATAAAAGTGAGAGCTGTCGAACCATCACGTCGATCGTTGAACCATCACGTCGACCTTTCGTTCACAAGGAAACGAGCATACACTAAATAAAAACGAGTGCCTTCGAACCATCACGTCGACCATTGAACCATCACGTCAACTTTTGGATTACAAGGAAACGAGCATACGCTAAATAAAAGTGAGAGCTGTCGAACCATCACGTTGACCGTTGAACCATCACGTCAACCTTTCGTTTAAAAGGAAACGAGCATATGCTAAATAAAAGCGAGAGTTGTCGAACCATCACGTCGACCGTTGAACCATCATGTCAACTTTTCGTTCACAAGGAAACGAGCATACACTAAACAAAAGCGAGAGCTGTCGAACCATTCCGTCGACCGTTGAACAATCACGTAAACCTTTCGTTTACAAGGAAACGAGCATAAGCTAAATAAAAGCGAGAGCTGTCGAACCATAACATCGACCGTTGAACCATCACGTCAACCTTTCGTTCACAAGGAAACGAGCATACACTAAATGAAAGTGAGAGCTGTCGAACCATCACGTCGACCGTTGAACCATCACGTCAACCTTTCGTTTACAAGCAAAAGAGCATACGCTAAATAAAAGCGAGAGCTGTCGAACCATCAAGTCAACCGTTGAACCATCACGTCAACCTTTCGTTCACAAGGAAACGAGCATACACTAAATAAAAGCGAGGGCTGCGAACCATCACGTCGATCGTTGAACCACCACGTCTACCGTTCATTTAAAAGGAAACGAGCATACGCTAAATAAAAGCGAGAGCTGTCGAACCATCATGTCGACCGTTGAACCATCACGTCAACCTTTTGTTTACAAGGAAACGGGCATACGCTAAATAAAAGCGAGAGCTGTTGAACCATCACGTCGACCGTTGAACCATCACGTCAACCTTTCGTTCACAAGGAAACGAGCATACACTAAATAAAAGTGAGACCTGTCGAACCATCACGTCGACCGTTGATACATCACGTCAACCTTTCCTTTACAAGGAAACGAGCATACGCTAAATAAAAGCGAGAGCTGTCGAACCATCATGTCGACCGTTGAACCATCACGTCAACCTTTCGTTTGCAAGGAAACGAGCATACGCTATATAAAAGCGAGTGCGTTCGAACTATCACGTTGACTGTCGAACCATCACATCAACCTTTCCTTCATAAGGAAACGAGCCTACGCTAAATAAAAGCGAGTGTCGTCGAACCATCACATCGACCTTTGAACCATCACGTCAACCCTTCGTTCACAAGGAAACGAGCATACACTAAATGAAAGTGAGAGCTGTCGAACCATCACGTCGTACGTTGAACCATCACGTCAACCTTTCGTTTACAAGCAAAAGAGCATACGCTAAATAAAAGCGAGAGCTGTCGAACCATGAAGTCGACAGTTGAACCATCACGTCAACCTTTCGTTCACAAGGAAACGAGCATAACCTAAATAAAAGCGCGAGCTGTCGAACCATCACGTCGACCGTTGAACCATCACGTCAACCTTTCGTTCACAAGGAAACAATCATATACTAAATAAAAGTGAGAGCTGTCGAACCATCACGTCGACCGTTGAACCATCACGTCAACCTTTGGTTTACAAGGAAACGAGCATACGCTAAATAAAAGCGAGAGCTGTCGAACCATCACGTTGACCGTTGAACCATCACGTCAACCTTTCGTTTACAAGGAAACGAGCATACGCTAAATAAAAGCGAGAGCTATCGAATCATCACATTGACTGTTGAACCATCACGTCAACCTTTCGTTCACAAGGAAACGAGCATACACTAAATGAAAGTGAGAGCTGTCGAACCATCACGTCGACCGTTGAACCATCACGTCAACCTTTCGTTTACAAGCAAAAGAGCATACGCTAAATAAAAGCGAGAGCTGTCGAACCATCAAGTCAACCGTTGAACCATCACGTCAACCTTTCGTTCACAAGGAAACGAGCATACACTAAATAAAAGCGAGGGCTGCGAACCATCACGTCGATCGTTGAACCACCACGTCTACCGTTCATTTAAAAGGAAACGAGCATACGCTAAATAAAAGCGAGAGCTGTCGAACCATCACGTCGATCGTTGAACCATCACGTCAACCTTTCGTTCACAAGGAAACGAGCATACACTAAATAAAAGCGAGTGCTGTCGAACCATCACGTCGACCATTGAACCATCACGTCAACTTTTGGATTACAAGGAAACGAGCATACGCTAAATAAAAGTGAGAGCTGTCGAACCATCACGTCGACCGTTGAACCATCACGTCAACCTCTCGTTTAAAAGGAAACGAGCATATGCTAAATAAAAGCGAGAGCTGTCGAACCATCACGTCGACCGTTGAACCATCACGTCAACTTTTCGTTCACAAGGAAACGAGCATACACTAAACAAAAGCGAGAGCTGTCGAACCATTCCGTCGACCGTTGAACAATCACGTAAACCTTTCGTTTACAAGAAAACAAGCATAAGCTAAATAAAAGCGAGAGCTGTCGAACCATAACGTCGACCGTTGAACCATCACGTCAACCTTTCGTTCACAAGGAAACGAGCATACACTAAATGAAAGTGAGAGCTGTCGAACCATCACGTCGACCGTTGAACCATCACGTCAACCTTTCGTTTACAAGCAAAAGAGCATACGCTAAATAAAAGCGAGAGCTGTCGAACCATCAAGTCAACCGTTGAACCATCACGTCAACCTTTCGTTCACAAGGAAACGAGCATACACTAAATAAATGCGAGGGCTGCGAACCATCACGTCGACCGTTGAACCACCACGTCTACCGTTCGTTTAAAAGGAAACGAGCATACGCTAAATAAAAGCGAGAGCTGTCGAACCATCACGTCGACCGTTGAACCATCACGTCAACCTTTTGTTTACAAGGAAACGAGCATACGCTAAATAAAAGCGAGAGCTGTCGAACCATCACGTCGACCGTTGAACCATCACGTCAACCTTTCCTTTACAAGGAAACGAGCATACGCTAAATAAAAGCGAGAGCTGTCGAACCATCACGTCGACCGTTGAACCATCACGTCAACTTTTCGTTCACAAGGAAACGAGCATACGCTAAACAAAAGCGAGAGATGTCGAACCATCATGTCGACCTTCCATCTTCAAAAGCAGCAGGCAAAGCACTAAAGAAAATCGCGAACTATCGAACCATCACGTTGACCGTTGAACCATCACGTCAACCTTTCGTTAACAAGAAAACGAGCATACGCTAAATAAAAGCGAGAAAAGTCGAACCATCACGTTGACCATTGAACCATCACGTCAACCCTTCGTTTACAAGGAAACGAGCATACGCTAAATAAAAGCGAGAGCTGTCGAACCATCATGTCGACCGTTGAACCATCACGTCAACCTTTCGTTTACAAGGCAACGAGCATACGCTATATAAAAGCGAGTGCCTTCGAACCATCACGTTGACTGTCGAACCATCACGTCAACCTTTCCTTCATAAGGAAACGAGCCTACGCTAATTAAAAGCGAGTGCCGTCGAACCATCACATCGACCGTTGAACCATCACGTCAACCTTTCGTTCACAAGGAAACGAGCAAAGCACTAAATAAAAGTGCGAACTGTCGAACCATCACGTCGACCGTTGAACCATCACGTCAACCTTCCGTTCACAAGGAAACGAGCCTACGCTAAATAAAAGTGAGTGTCGTCGAACCATCACATCGACCGTTGAACCATGAGGTCAACCTTTCGTTCACAAGAAAACGATTCTACGCTAAATAAAAGCGAGTGCTGTCGAACCATCACGTCGACCGTTGAACCATTACGTCAACCTTTCGTTTACAAGGAAACGAGCATAAGCTAAATAAAAGCGAGAGCTGCGAACCATCACGTCGACCGTTGAACCACCATGTCAACCTTTCGTTTACAAGGAAACGAGCATATGCTAAATAAAAGCGAGAGCTGTTGAACCATCACGTCGACTGTTGAACCATCACGTCAACCTTTCGTTCACAAGGAAATGATCATACACTAAATAAAAGTGAGAGTTGTCGAACCATCACGTCGACCGTTGAACCATCACGTCAACCTTTGGTTTACAAGGAAACGAGCATACGCTAAATAAAAGCGAGTGCTGTCGAACCATCACGTCGACCGTTGAACCATCACGTCAACCTTTCGTTTACAAGGAAACGAGCATACGCTAAATAAAAGCGAGAGCTATCGAACCATCACGTTGACCGTTGAACCATCACGTCAACCTTTCGTTCAAAAGGAAACGAGCATACACTAAATGAAAGTGAGAGCTGTCAAACCATCACGTCGACCGTTGAACAATCACGTCAACCTTTCGTTTATAAGGAAACGAGCATACGCTAAATAAAAGCGAGAGCTGCGAACCATCACGTCGACTGTTGAACCACCACGTCAAACTTTCGTTTACAAGGAAACGAGCATACGCTAAATAAAAGCGAGAGCTGTCGAACCATCACGTCGACCGTTGAACCATCACGTCAACCTTTCGTTCACAAGGAAACGAGCATACACTAAATAAAAGTGAAAGCTGTCGAATCATCACGTCGACCATTGAACCATCACGTCAACTTTTAGCTTACAAGGAAACGAGCATACGCTAAATAAAAGCGAGAGCTGTCGAACCATCACGTCGACCATTGAACCATCACGTAAACCTTTCGTTCAAAAGGAAACGAGCATACGCTAAATAAAAGTGAGAGCTGTCGAACCATCACGTCGATCGTTGAACCATCACGTCAACCTTTCGTTCACAAGGAAACGAGTATACACTAAATAAAAGTGAGTGTTGTCGAACCATCACGTCGACCATTGAACCATCACGTCAACTTTTGGATTACAAGGAAACGAGCATACGCTAAATAAAAGTGAGAGCTGTCGAACCATCACGTCGACCGTTGAACCATCGCGTTAACCTTTCGTTCACAAGGAAACGAGCATACACTAAATGAAAGTGAGAGCTGTCGAACCATCACGTCGACCGTTGAACCATCACGTCAACCTTTCGTTTACAAGCAAAAGAGCATACGCTAAATAAAAGCGAGAACTGTCGAACCATCAAGTCGACCGTTGAACCATCACGTCAACCTTTCGTTCACAAGGAAACGAGCATACACTAAATAAAAGCGAGGGCTGCGAACCATCACGTCGACCGTTGAACCACCACGTCAACCATTCGTTTACAAGGAAACGAGCATACGCTAAATAAAAGCGAGAGCTGTCGAACCATCACGTCGACCGTTGAACCATCACGTCAACCTTTCATTCACAAGGAGACGAGCATACACAAAATAAAAGCGAGTGCTGTCGAACCATCACGTCGACCATTGAACCATCACGTCAACTTTTGGATTACAAGGAAACGAGCATACGCTAAATAAAAGTGAGAGCTGTCGAACCATCACGTCGACCGTTGAACCATCACGTCAACCTCTCGTTTAAAAGGAAACGAGCATATGCTAAATAAAAGCGAGAGCTGTCGAACCATCACGTCGACCGTTGAACCATCACGTCAACTTTTCGTTCACAAGGAAACGAGCATACACTAAACAAAAGCGAGAGCTGTCGAACCATTCCGTCGACCGTTGAACAATCACGTAAACCTTTCGTTTACAAGAAAACGAGCATAAGCTAAATAAAAGCGAGAGCTTTCGAACCATAACGTCGACCGTTGAACCATCACGTCAACCTTTCGTTCACAAGGAAACGAGCATACACTAAATGAAAGTAAGAGCTGTCGAACCATCACGTCGACCGTTGAACCATCACGTCAACCTTTCGTTTACAAGCAAAAGAGCATACGCTAAATAAAAGCGAGGGCTGTCGAACCATCAAGTCAACCGTTGAACCATCACGTCAACCTTTCGTTCACAAGGAAACGAGCATACACTAAATAAAAGCGAGGGCTGCGAACCATCACGTCGACCGTTGAACCACCACGTCTACCGTTCGTTTAAAAGGAAACGAGCATACGCTAAATAAAAGCGAGAGCTGTCGAACCATCACGTCGACCGTTGAACCATCACGTCAACCTTTTGTTTACAAGGAAACGAGCATACGCTAAATAAAAGCGAGAGCTGTTGAACCATCACGTCGACCGTTGAACCATCACGTCAACCTTTCCTTTACAAGGAAACGAGCATACGCTAAATAAAAGCGAGAGCTGTCGAACCATCACGTCGACCGTTGAACCATCACGTCAACTTTTCGTTCACAAGGAAACGAGCATACGCTAAACAAAAGCGAGAGATGTCGAACCATCATGTCGACCTTCCATCTTCAAAAGCAGCGGGCAAAGCACTAAAGAAAATCGCGAATTGTCGAACCATCACGTCGACCGTTGAACCATCACGTCAACCTTTCGTTAACAAGAAAACGAGCATACGCTAAATAAAAGCGAGAAAAGTCGAACCATCATGTTGACCATTGAACCATCACGTCAACCCTTCGTTTACAAGGAAACGAGCATACGCTAAATAAAAGCGAGAGCTGTCGAACCATCATGTCGACCGTTGAACCATCACGTCAACCTTTCGTTTACAAGGCAACGAGCATACGCTATATAAAAGCGAGTGCCTTCGAACCATCACGTTGACTGTCGAACCATCACGTCAACCTTTCCTTCATAAGGAAACGAGCCTACGCTAATTAAAAGCGAGTGCCGTCGAACCATCACATCGACCGTTGAACCATCACGTCAACCTTTCGTTCACAAGGAAACGAGCAAAGCACTAAATAAAAGTGCGAACTGTCGAACCATCACGTCGACCGTTGAACCATCACGTCAACCTTTCGTTCACAAGGAAACGAGCCTACGCTAAATAAAAGCGAGTGTCGTCGAACCATCACATCGACTGTTGAACCATGACGTCAACCTTTCGTTCACAAGAAAACGATTATACGCTAAATAAAAGCGAGTGCTGTCGAACCATCACGTTGACCGTTGAACCATTACGTCAACCTTTCGTTTACAAGGAAACGAGCATAAGCTAAATAAAAGCGAGAGCTGCGAACCATCACGTCCACCGTTGAACCACCATGTCAACCTTTCGTTTACAAGGAAACGAGCATACGCTAAATAAAAGCGAGAGCTGTCGAACCATCACGTCGACCGTTGAACTATCACGTCAACCTTTCGTTCACAAGGAAACGATCATACACTAAAGAAAAGTGAGAGCTGTCGAACCATCACGTCGACCGTCGAACCATCACGTCAACCTTTGGTTTACAAGGAAACGAGCATACGCTAAATAAAAGCGAGAGCTGTCGAACCATCACGTCGACCGTTGAACCATCACGTCAACCTTTCCTTTACAAGGAAACGAGCATACGCTAAATAAAAGCGAGAGCTGTCGAACCATCACGTCGACCGTTGAACCATCACGTCAACTTGTCGTTCACAAGGAAACGAGCATACGCTAAACAAAAGCGATAGATGTCGAACCATCATGTCGACCTTCCATCTTCAAAAGCAGCGGGTAAAGCACTAAAGAAAATCGCGAACTGTCGAACCATCACGTCGACCGTTGAACCATCACGTCAACCTTTCGTTAACAAGAAAACGAGCATACGCTAAATAAAAGCGAGAAAAGTAGAACCATCACGTCGACCGTTGAACCATCACGTCAACCCTTCGTTTACAAGGAAACGAGCATACGCTAAATAAAAGCGAGAGCTGTCGAACCATCATGTCAACCGTTGAACCATCACGTCAACCTTTCGTTTAAAAGGAAACGAGCATACGCTAAATAAAAGCGAGAGCTGTCGAACCATCACGTCGACCGTTGAACCATCACGTCAACCTTTTGTTTACAAGGAAACGAGCATACGCTAAATAAAAGCGAGAGCTGTCGAACCATCACGTCGACCGTTGAACCATCACGTCAACTTTTCGTTCACAAGGAAACGAGCATACGCTAAACAAAAGCGATAGATGTCGAACCATCATGTCGACCTTCCATCTTCAAAAGCAGCGGGCAAAGCACTAAAGAAAATCGCGAACTGTCGAACCATCACGTCGACCGTTGAACCATCACGTCAACCTTTCGTTAACAAGAAAACGAGCATACGCTAAATAAAAGCGAGAAAAGTCGAACCATCACGTCGACCGTTGAACCATCACGTCAACCCTTCATTTACAAGGAAACGAGCATACGCTAAATAAAAGCGAGAGCTGTCGAACCATCATGTCGACCGTTGAACCATCACGTCAACCTTTCGTTTACAAGGCAACGAGCATACGCTATATAAAAGCGAGTGCCGTCAAACCATCACGTTGACTGTCGAACCATCACATCAACCTTTCCTTGATAAGGAAACGAGCCTACGCTAATTAAAAGCGAGTGCCGTCGAACCATCACATCGACCGTTGAACCATCACGTCAACCTTTCGTTCACAAGGAAACGAGCAAAGCACTAAATAAAAGTGCGAACTGTCGAACCATCACGTCGACCGTTGAACCATATCGTCAACCTTTCGTTCACAAGGAAACGAGCCTACGCTAAATAAAAGCGAGTGTCGTCGAACCATCACATCGACTGTTGAACCATGACGTCAACCTTTCGTTCACAAGAAAACGATTATACGCTAAATAAAAGCGAGTGCTGTCGAACCATCACGTTGACCGTTGAACCATTACGTCAACCTTTCGTTTACAAGGAAACGAGCATAAGCTAAATAAAAGCGAGAGCTGCGAACCATCACGTCCACCGTTGAACCACCATGTCAACCTTTCGTTTACAAGGAAACGAGCATACGCTAAATAAAAGCGAGAGCTGTCGAACCATCACGTCGACCGTTGAACCATCACGTCAACCTTTCGTTCACAAGGAAACGATCATACACTAAAGAAAAGTGAGAGCTGTCGAACCATCACGTCGACCGTCGAACCATCACGTCAACCTTTGGTTTACAAGGAAACGAGCATACGCTAAATAAAAGCGAGAGCTGTCGAACCATCACGTCGACCGTTGAACCATCACGTCAACCTTTCGTTTACAAGGAAGCGAGCATACGCTAAATAAAAGCGAGAGCTATCGAACCATCACGTTGACCGTTGAACCATCACGTCAACCTTTCGTTCCCAAGGAAACGAGCATACACTAAATGAAAGTGAGAGCTGTCAAACCATCACGTCGACCGTTGAACAATCACGTCAACCTTTCGTTTATAAGGAAACGAGCATACGCTAAATAAAAGCGAGAGCTGCGAACCATCACGTCGACTGTTGAACCACCACGTCAAACTTTCGTTTACAAGGAAACGAGCATACGCTAAATAAAAGCGAGAGCTGTCGAACCATCACGTCGACCGTTGAACCATCAAATCAACCTTTCGTTCACAAGGAAACGAGCATACACTAAATAAAAGTGAAAGCTGTCGAACCATCACGTCGACCATTGAACCATCAAGTCAACTTTTAGTTTACAAGGAAACGAGCATACGTTAAATAAAAGCGAGAGCTGTCGAACCATCACGTCGACCGTTGAACCATCACGTAAACCTTTCGTTCACAAGGAAACGAGCATACGCTAAATAAAAGTGAGAGCTGTCGAACCATCACGTCGATCGTTGAACCATCACGTCGACCTTTCGTTCACAAGGAAACGAGCATACACTAAATAAAAACGAGTGCCTTCGAACCATCACGTCGACCATTGAACCATCACGTCAACTTTTGGATTACAAGGAAACGAGCATACGCTAAATAAAAGTGAGAGCTGTCGAACCATCACGTTGACCGTTGAACCATCACGTCAACCTTTCGTTTAAAAGGAAACGAGCATATGCTAAATAAAAGCGAGAGTTGTCGAACCATCACGTCGACCGTTGAACCATCATGTCAACTTTTCGTTCACAAGGAAACGAGCATACACTAAACAAAAGCGAGAGCTGTCGAACCATTCCGTCGACCGTTGAACAATCACGTAAACCTTTCGTTTACAAGGAAACGAGCATAAGCTAAATAAAAGCGAGAGCTGTCGAACCATAACATCGACCGTTGAACCATCACGTCAACCTTTCGTTCACAAGGAAACGAGCATACACTAAATGAAAGTGAGAGCTGTCGAACCATCACGTCGACCGTTGAACCATCACGTCAACCTTTCGTTTACAAGCAAAAGAGCATACGGTAAATAAAAGCGAGAGCTGTCGAACCATCAAGTCAACCGTTGAACCATCACGTCAACCTTTCGTTCACAAGGAAACGAGCATACACTAAATAAAAGCGAGGGCTGCGAACCATCACGTCGATCGTTGAACCACCACGTCTACCGTTCATTTAAAAGGAAACGAGCATACGCTAAATAAAAGCGAGAGCTGTCGAACCATCACGTCGACCGTTGAACCATCACGTCAACCTTTTGTTTACAAGGAAACGGGCATACGCTAAATAAAAGCGAGAGCTGTTGAACCATCACGTCGACCGTTGAACCATCACGTCAACCTTTCGTTCACAAGGAAACGAGCATACACTAAATAAAAGTGAGACCTGTCGAACCATCACGTCGACCGTTGATACATCACGTCAACCTTTCCTTTACAAGGAAACGAGCATACGCTAAATAAAAGCGAGAGCTGTCGAACCATCATGTCGACCGTTGAACCATCACGTCAACCTTTCGTTTGCAAGGAAACGAGCATACGCTATATAAAAGCGAGTGCGTTCGAACTATCACGTTGACTGTCGAACCATCACATCAACCTTTCCTTCATAAGGAAACGAGCCTACGCTAAATAAAAGCGAGTGTCGTCGAACCATCACATCGACCGTTGAACCATCACGTCAACCCTTCGTTCACAAGGAAACGAGCATACACTAAATGAAAGTGAGAGCTGTCGAACCATCACGTCGTACGTTGAACCATCACGTCAACCTTTCGTTTACAAGCAAAAGAGCATACGCTAAATAAAAGCGAGAGCTGTCGAACCATGAAGTCGACAGTTGAACCATCACGTCAACCTTTCGTTCACAAGGAAACGAGCATAACCTAAATAAAAGCGCGAGCTGTCGAACCATCACGTCGACCGTTGAACCATCACGTCAACCTTTCGTTCACAAGGAAACGATCATATACTAAATAAAAGTGAGAGCTGTCGAACCATCACGTCGACCGTTGAACCATCACGTCAACCTTTGGTTTACAAGGAAACGAGCATACGCTAAATAAAAGCGAGAGCTGTCGAACCATCACGTTGACCGTTGAACCATCACGTCAACCTTTCGTTTACAAGGAAACGAGCATACGCTAAATAAAAGCGAGAGCTATCGAATCATCACATTGACTGTTGAACCATCACGTCAACCTTTCGTTCACAAGGAAACGAGCATACACTAAATGAAAGTGAGAGCTGTCGAACCATCACGTCGACCGTTGAACCATCACGTCAACCTTTCGTTTACAAGCAAAAGAGCATACGCTAAATAAAAGCGAGAGCTGTCGAACCATCAAGTCAACCGTTGAACCATCACGTCAACCTTTCGTTCACAAGGAAACGAGCATACACTAAATAAAAGCGAGGGCTGCGAACCATCACGTCGATCGTTGAACCACCACGTCTACCGTTCATTTAAAAGGAAACGAGCATACGCTAAATAAAAGCGAGAGCTGTCGAACCATCACGTCGATCGTTGAACCATCACGTCAACCTTTCGTTCACAAGGAAACGAGCATACACTAAATAAAAGCGAGTGCTGTCGAACCATCACGTCGACCATTGAACCATCACGTCAACTTTTGGATTACAAGGAAACGAGCATACGCTAAATAAAAGTGAGAGCTGTCGAACCATCACGTCGACCGTTGAACCATCACGTCAACCTCTCGTTTAAAAGGAAACGAGCATATGCTAAATAAAAGCGAGAGCTGTCGAACCATCACGTCGACCGTTGAACCATCACGTCAACTTTTCGTTCACAAGGAAACGAGCATACACTAAACAAAAGCGAGAGCTGTCGAACCATTCCGTCGACCGTTGAACAATCACGTAAACCTTTCGTTTACAAGAAAACAAGCATAAGCTAAATAAAAGCGAGAGCTGTCGAACCATAACGTCGACCGTTGAACCATCACGTCAACCTTTCGTTCACAAGGAAACGAGCATACACTAAATGAAAGTGAGAGCTGTCGAACCATCACGTCGACCGTTGAACCATCACGTCAACCTTTCGTTTACAAGCAAAAGAGCATACGCTAAATAAAAGCGAGAGCTGTCGAACCATCAAGTCAACCGTTGAACCATCACGTCAACCTTTCGTTCACAAGGAAACGAGCATACACTAAATAAATGCGAGGGCTGCGAACCATCACGTCGACCGTTGAACCACCACGTCTACCGTTCGTTTAAAAGGAAACGAGCATACGCTAAATAAAAGCGAGAGCTGTCGAACCATCACGTCGACCGTTGAACCATCACGTCAACCTTTTGTTTACAAGGAAACGAGCATACGCTAAATAAAAGCGAGAGCTGTCGAACCATCACGTCGACCGTTGAACCATCACGTCAACCTTTCCTTTACAAGGAAACGAGCATACGCTAAATAAAAGCGAGAGCTGTCGAACCATCACGTCGACCGTTGAACCATCACGTCAACTTTTCGTTCACAAGGAAACGAGCATACGCTAAACAAAAGCGAGAGATGTCGAACCATCATGTCGACCTTCCATCATCAAAAGCAGCAGGCAAAGCACTAAAGAAAATCGCGAACTATCGAACCATCACGTTGACCGTTGAACCATCACGTCAACCTTTCGTTAACAAGAAAACGAGCATACGCTAAATAAAAGCGAGAAAAGTCGAACCATCACGTTGACCATTGAACCATCACGTCAACCCTTCGTTTACAAGGAAACGAGCATACGCTAAATAAAAGCGAGAGCTGTCGAACCATCATGTCGACCGTTGAACCATCACGTCAACCTTTCGTTTACAAGGCAACGAGCATACGCTATATAAAAGCGAGTGCCTTCGAACCATCACGTTGACTGTCGAACCATCACGTCAACCTTTCCTTCATAAGGAAACGAGCCTACGCTAATTAAAAGCGAGTGCCGTCGAACCATCACATCGACCGTTGAACCATCACGTCAACCTTTCGTTCACAAGGAAACGAGCAAAGCACTAAATAAAAGTGCGAACTGTCGAACCATCACGTCGACCGTTGAACCATCACGTCAACCTTCCGTTCACAAGGAAACGAGCCTACGCTAAATAAAAGTGAGTGCCGTCGAACCATCACATCGACCGTTGAACCATGAGGTCAACCTTTCGTTCACAAGAAAACGATTCTACGCTAAATAAAAGCGAGTGCTGTCGAACCATCACGTCGACCGTTGAACCATTACGTCAACCTTTCGTTTACAAGGAAACGAGCATAAGCTAAATAAAAGCGAGAGCTGCGAACCATCACGTCGACCGTTGAACCACCATGTCAACCTTTCGTTTACAAGGAAACGAGCATATGCTAAATAAAAGCGAGAGCTGTTGAACCATCACGTCGACTGTTGAACCATCACGTCAACCTTTCGTTCACAAGGAAATGATCATACACTAAATAAAAGTGAGAGTTGTCGAACCATCACGTCGACCGTTGAACCATCACGTCAACCTTTGGTTTACAAGGAAACGAGCATACGCTAAATAAAAGCGAGTGCTGTCGAACCATCACGTCGACCGTTGAACCATCACGTCAACCTTTCGTTTACAAGGAAACGAGCATACGCTAAATAAAAGCGAGAGCTATCGAACCATCACGTTGACCGTTGAACCATCACGTCAACCTTTCGTTCAAAAGGAAACGAGCATACACTAAATGAAAGTGAGAGCTGTCAAACCATCACGTCGACCGTTGAACAATCACGTCAACCTTTCGTTTATAAGGAAACGAGCATACGCTAAATAAAAGCGAGAGCTGCGAACCATCACGTCGACTGTTGAACCACCACGTCAAACTTTCGTTTACAAGGAAACGAGCATACGCTAAATAAAAGCGAGAGCTGTCGAACCATCACGTCGACCGTTGAACCATCACGTCAACCTTTCGTTCACAAGGAAACGAGCATACACTAAATAAAAGTGAAAGCTGTCGAATCATCACGTCGACCATTGAACCATCACGTCAACTTTTAGTTTACAAGGAAACGAGCATACGCTAAATAAAAGCGAGAGCTGTCGAACCATCACGTCGACCATTGAACCATCACGTAAACCTTTCGTTCAAAAGGAAACGAGCATACGCTAAATAAAAGTGAGAGCTGTCGAACCATCACGTCGATCGTTGAACCATCACGTCAACCTTTCGTTCACAAGGAAACGAGTATACACTAAATAAAAGTGAGTGTTGTCGAACCATCACGTCGACCATTGAACCATCACGTCAACTTTTGGATTACAAGGAAACGAGCATACGCTAAATAAAAGTGAGAGCTGTCGAACCATCACGTCGACCGTTGAACCATCGCGTTAACCTTTCGTTCACAAGGAAACGAGCATACACTAAATGAAAGTGAGAGCTGTCGAACCATCACGTCGACCGTTGAACCATCACGTCAACCTTTCGTTTACAAGCAAAAGAGCATACGCTAAATAAAAGCGAGAACTGTCGAACCATCAAGTCGACCGTTGAACCATCACGTCAACCTTTCGTTCACAAGGAAACGAGCATACACTAAATAAAAGCGAGGGCTGCGAACCATCACGTCGACCGTTGAACCACCACGTCAACCGTTCGTTTACAAGGAAACGAGCATACGCTAAATAAAAGCGAGAGCTGTCGAACCATCACGTCGACCGTTGAACCATCACGTCAACCTTTCATTCACAAGGAGACGAGCATACACAAAATAAAAGCGAGTGCTGTCGAACCATCACGTCGACCATTGAACCATCACGTCAACTTTTGGATTACAAGGAAACGAGCATACGCTAAATAAAAGTGAGAGCTGTCGAACCATCACGTCGACCGTTGAACCATCACGTCAACCTCTCGTTTAAAAGGAAACGAGCATATGCTAAATAAAAGCGAGAGCTGTCGAACCATCACGTCGACCGTTGAACCATCACGTCAACTTTTCGTTCACAAGGAAACGAGCATACACTAAACAAAAGCGAGAGCTGTCGAACCATTCCGTCGACCGTTGAACAATCACGTAAACCTTTCGTTTACAAGAAAACGAGCATAAGCTAAATAAAAGCGAGAGCTTTCGAACCATAACGTCGACCGTTGAACCATCACGTCAACCTTTCGTTCACAAGGAAACGAGCATACACTAAATGAAAGTAAGAGCTGTCGAACCATCACGTCGACCGTTGAACCATCACGTCAACCTTTCGTTTACAAGCAAAAGAGCATACGCTAAATAAAAGCGAGGGCTGTCGAACCATCAAGTCAACCGTTGAACCATCACGTCAACCTTTCGTTCACAAGGAAACGAGCATACACTAAATAAAAGCGAGGGCTGCGAACCATCACGTCGACCGTTGAACCACCACGTCTACCGTTCGTTTAAAAGGAAACGAGCATACGCTAAATAAAAGCGAGAGCTGTCGAACCATCACGTCGACCGTTGAACCATCACGTCAACCTTTTGTTTACAAGGAAACGAGCATACGCTAAATAAAAGCGAGAGCTGTTGAACCATCACGTCGACCGTTGAACCATCACGTCAACCTTTCCTTTACAAGGAAACGAGCATACGCTAAATAAAAGCGAGAGCTGTCGAACCATCACGTCGACCGTTGAACCATCACGTCAACTTTTCGTTCACAAGGAAACGAGCATACGCTAAACAAAAGCGAGAGATGTCGAACCATCATGTCGACCTTCCATCTTCAAAAGCAGCGGGCAAAGCACTAAAGAAAATCGCGAACTGTCGAACCATCACGTCGACCGTTGAACCATCACGTCAACCTTTCGTTAACAAGAAAACGAGCATACGCTAAATAAAAGCGAGAAAAGTCGAACCATCATGTTGACCATTGAACCATCACGTCAACCCTTCGTTTACAAGGAAACGAGCATACGCTAAATAAAAGCGAGAGCTGTCGAACCATCATGTCGACCGTTGAACCATCACGTCAACCTTTCGTTTACAAGGCAACGAGCATACGCTATATAAAAGCGAGTGCCTTCGAACCATCACGTTGACTGTCGAACCATCACGTCAACCTTTCCTTCATAAGGAAACGAGCCTACGCTAATTAAAAGTGAGTGCCGTCGAACCATCACATCGACCGTTGAACCATCACGTCAACCTTTCGTTCACAAGGAAACGAGCAAAGCACTAAATAAAAGTGTGAACTGTCGAACCATCACGTCGACCGTTGAACCATCACGTCAACCTTCCGTTCACAAGGAAACGAGCCTACGCTAAATAAAAGTGAGTGCCGTCGAACCATCACATCGACCGTTGAACCATGAGGTCAACCTTTCGTTCACAAGAAAACGATTCTACGCTAAATAAAAGCGAGTGCTGTCGAACCATCACGTCGACCGTTGAACCATTACGTCAACCTTTCGTTTACAAGGAAACGAGCATAAGCTAAATAAAACCGAGAGCTGCGAACCATCACGTCGACCGTTGAACCACCATGTCAACCTTTCGTTTACAAGGAAACGAGCATACGCTAAATAAAAGCGAGAGCTGTTGAACCATCACGTCGACTGTTGAACCATCACGTCAACCTTTCGTTCACAAGGAAATGATCATACACTAAATAAAAGTGAGAGTTGTCGAACCATCACGTCGACCGTTGAACCATCACGTCAACCTTTGGTTTACAAGGAAACGAGCATACGCTAAATAAAAGCGAGTGCTGTCGAACCATCACGTCGACCGTTGAACCATCACGTCAACCTTTCGTTTACAAGGAAACGAGCATACGCTAAATAAAAGCGAGAGCTATCGAACCATCACGTTGACCGTTGAACCATCACGTCAACCTTTCGTTCAAAAGGAAACGAGCATACACTAAATGAAAGTGAGAGCTGTCAAACCATCACGTCGACCGTTGAACAATCACGTCAACCTTTCGTTTATAAGGAAACGAGCATACGCTAAATAAAAGCGAGAGCTGCGAACCATCACGTCGACTGTTGAACCACCACGTCAAACTTTCGTTTACAAGGAAACGAGCATACGCTAAATAAAAGCGAGAGCTGTCGAACCATCACGTCGACCGTTGAACCATCACGTCAACCTTTCGTTCACAAGGAAACGAGCATACACTAAATAAAAGTGAAAGCTGTCGAATCATCACGTCGACCATTGAACCATCACATCAACTTTTAGTTTACAAGGAAACGAGCATACGCTAAATAAAAGCAAGAGCTGTCGAACCATCACGTCGACCATTGAACCATCACGTAAACCTTTCGTTCAAAAGGAAACGAGCATACGCTAAATAAAAGTGAGAGCTGTCGAACCATCACGTCGATCGTTGAACCATCACGTCAACCTTTCGTTCACAAGGAAACGAGTATACACTAAATAAAAGTGAGTGTTGTCGAACCATCACGTCGACCATTGAACCATCACGTCAACTTTTGGATTACAAGGAAACGAGCATACGCTAAATAAAAGTGAGAGCTGTCGAACCATCACGTCGACCGTTGAACCATCGCGTTAACCTTTCGTTCACAAGGAAACGAGCATACACTAAATGAAAGTGAGAGCTGTCGAACCATCACGTCGACCGTTGAACCATCACGTCAACCTTTCGTTTACAAGCAAAAGAGCATACGCTAAATAAAAGCGAGAACTGTCGAACCATCAAGTCGACCGTTGAACCATCACGTCAACCTTTCGTTCACAAGGAAACGAGCATACACTAAATAAAAGCGAGGGCTGCGAACCATCACGTCGACCGTTGAACCACCACGTCAACCGTTCGTTTACAAGGAAACGAGCATACGCTAAATAAAAGCGAGAGCTGTCGAACCATCACGTCGACCGTTGAACCATCACGTCAACCTTTCATTCACAAGGAGACGAGCATACACAAAATAAAAGCGAGTGCTGTCGAACCATCACGTCGACCATTGAACCATCACGTCAACTTTTGGATTACAAGGAAACGAGCATACGCTAAATAAAAGTGAGAGCTGTCGAACCATCACGTCGACCGTTGAACCATCACGTCAACCTCTCGTTTAAAAGGAAACGAGCATATGCTAAATAAAAGCGAGAGCTGTCGAACCATCACGTCGACCGTTGAACCATCACGTCAACTTTTCGTTCACAAGGAAACGAGCATACACTAAACAAAAGCGAGAGCTGTCGAACCATTCCGTCGACCGTTGAACAATCACGTAAACCTTTCGTTTACAAGAAAACGAGCATAAGCTAAATAAAAGCGAGAGCTTTCGAACCATAACGTCGAGCGTTGAACCATCACATCAACCTTTCGTTCACAAGGAAACGAGCATACACTAAATGAAAGTAAGAGCTGTCGAACCATCACGTCGACCGTTGAACCATCACGTCAACCTTTCGTTTACAAGCAAAAGAGCATACGCTAAATAAAAGCGAGGGCTGTCGAACCATCAAGTCAACCGTTGAACCATCACGTCAACCTTTCGTTCACAAGGAAACGAGCATACACTAAATAAAAGTGAGGGCTGCGAACCATCACGTCGACCGTTGAACCACCATGTCTACCGTTCGTTTAAAAGGAAACGAGCATACGCTTAATAAAAGCGAGAGTTGTCGAACCATCACGTCGACCGTTGAACCATCACGTCAACCTTTTGTTTACAAGGAAATGAGCATACGCTAAATAAAAGCGAGAGCTGTCGAACCATCACGTCGACCGTTGAACCATCACGTCAACCTTTCCTTTACAAGGAAACGAGCATACGCTAAATAAAAGTGCGAACTGTCGAACCATCACATCGACCGTTGAACCATCACGTCAAACTTTCGTTAACAAGAAAACGAGCATACGCTAAATAAAAGCGAGAAAAGTCGAACCATCACGTCGACCATTGAACCATCACGTCAACCCTTCGTTTACAAGGAAACGAGCATACACTAAATAAAAGTGAGGGCTGCGAACCATCACGTCGACCGTTGAACCACCATGTCTACCGTTCGTTTAAAAGGAAACGAGCATACGCTTAATAAAAGCGAGAGTTGTCGAACCATCACGTCGACCGTTGAACCATCACGTCAACCTTTTGTTTACAAGGAAATGAGCATACGCTAAATAAAAGCGAGAGCTGTCGAACCATCACGTCGACCGTTGAACCATCACGTCAACCTTTCCTTTACAAGGAAACGAGCATACGCTAAATAAAAGTGCGAACTGTCGAACCATCACATCGACCGTTGAACCATCACGTCAAACTTTCGTTAACAAGAAAACGAGCATACGCTAAATAAAAGCGAGAAAAGTCGAACCATCACGTCGACCATTGAACCATCACGTCAACCCTTCGTTTACAAGGAAACGAGCATACGCTAAATAAAAGCGAGAGCTGTCGAACCATCATGTCGACCGTTGAACCATCATGTCAACCTTTCGCTTACAAGGCAACGAGCATACGCTATATAAAAGCGAGTGCCTTTGAACCATCACGTTGACTGTCGAACCATCACGTCAACCTTTCCTTCATAAGGAAACGAGCCTACGCTAATTAAAAGCGAGTGCCGTCGAACCATCACATCGACCGTTGAACCATCACGTCAACCTTTCGTTCACAAGGAAACGAGCAAAGCACTAAATAAAAGTGCGAACTGTCGAACCATCACGTCGACCGTTGAACCATCACGTCAACCTTCCGTTCACAAGGAAACGAGCCTACGCTAAATAAAAGCGAGTGCCGTCGAACCATCACATCGACCGTTGAACCATGAGGTCAACCTTTCGTTCACAAGAAAACGATTCTACGCTAAATAAAAGCGAGTGCTGTCGAACCATCACGTCGACCGTTGAACCATTACGTCAACCTTTCGTTTACAAGGAAACGAGCATAAGCTAAATAAAAGCGAGAGCTGCGAACCATCACGTCGACCGTTGAACCACCATGTCAACCTTTCGTTTACAAGGAAACGAGCATACGCTAAATAAAAGCGAGAGCTGTTGAACCATCACGTCGACTGTTGAACCATCACGTCAACCTTTCGTTCACAAGGAAACGATCATACACTAAATAAAAGTGAGAGCTGTCGAACCATCACGTCGACCGTTGAACCATCACGTCAACCTTTGGTTTACAAGGAAACGAGCATACGCTAAATAAAAGCGAGTGCTGTCGAACCATCACGTCGACCGTTGAACCATCACGTCAACCTTTCGTTTACAAGGAAACGAGCATACGCTAAATAAAAGCGAGAGCTATCGAACCATCACGTTGACCGTTGAACCATCACGTCAACCTTTCGTTCACAAGGAAACGAGCATACACTAAATGAAAGTGAGAGCTGTCAAACCATCACGTCGACCGTTGAACAATCACGTCAACCTTTCGTTTATAAGGAAACGAGCATACGCTAAATAAAAGCGAGAGCTGCGAACCATCACGTCGACTGTTGAACCACCACGTCAAACTTTCGTTTACAAGGAAACAAGCATACGCTAAATAAAAGCGAGAGCTGTCGAACCATCACGTCGACCGTTGAACCATCACGTCAACCTTTCGTTCACAAGGAAACCAGCATACACTAAATAAAAGTGAAAGCTGTCGAACCATCACGTCGACCATTGAACCATCACGTCAACTTTTAGTTTACAAGGAAACGAGCATACGCTAAATAAAAGCGAGAGCTGTCGAACCATCACGTGGACCGTTGAACCATCACGTAAACCTTTCGTTCACAAGGAAACGAGCATACGCTAAATAAAAGTGAGAGCTGTCGAACCATCACGTCGATCGTTGAACCATCACGTCAACCTTTCGTTCACAAGGAAACGAGCATACGCTAAATAAAAGTGAGAGCTGTCGAACCATCACGTCGATCGTTGAACCATCACGTCAACCTTTCGTTCACAAGGAAACGAGCATACACTAAATAAAAGTGAGTGTTGTCGAACCATCACGTCGACCATTGAACCATCACGTCAACTTTTGGATTACAAGGAAACGAGCATACGCTAAATAAAAGTGAGAGCTGTCGAACCATCACGTCGACCGTTGAACCATTGCGTTAACCTTTCGTTCACAAGGAAACGAGCATACACTAAATGAAAGTGAGAGCTGTCGAACCATCACGTCGATCGTTGAACCATCACGTCAACCTTTCGTTTACAAGCAAAAGAGCATACGCTAAATAAAAGCGAGAGCTGTCGAACCATCAAGTCGACCGTTGAACCATCACGTCAACCTTTCGTTCACAAGGAAACGAGCATACACTAAATAAAAGCGAGGGCTGCGAACCATCACGTCGACCGTTGAACCACCACGTCAACCGTTTGTTTACAAGGAAACGAGCATACGCTAAATAAAAGCGAGAGCTGTCGAACCATCACGTCGACCGTTGAACCATCACGTCAACCTTTCATTCACAAGGAAACGAGCATACACTAAATAAAAGTGAGAGCTGTCGAACCATCACGTCGACCGTTGAACCATCACGTCAACCTTTCCTTTACAAGGAAACGAGCATACGCTAAATAAAAGCGAGAGCTGTCAAACCATCATGTCGACCGTTGAACCATCACGTCAACTTTTCATTCACAAGGAAACGAGCATACGCTAAATAAAAGCGAGAAAAGTCGAACCATCACGTCGACCGTTAAACCATCACGTCAACCCTTCGTTTACAAGGAAACGAGCATACGCTAAATAAAAGCGAGAGCTGTCGAACCATCATGTCGACCATTGAACCATCACGTCAACCTTTTGTTTACAAGGCAACGAGCATACGGTATATAAAAGCGAGTGCCGTCGAACCATCACGTTGACTGTCGAACCATCATGTCAACCTTTCCTTCATAAGGAAATGAGCCTACGCTAATTAAAAGCGAGTGCCGTCGAACCATCACATCGACCGTTGAACCATCACGTCAACCTTTCGTTCACAAGGAAACGAGCAAAGCACTAAATAAAAGTGCGAATTGTCGAACCATCACGTCGACCGTTGAACCAACACGTCAACCTTTCGTTCACAAGGAAACGAGCCTACGCTAAATAAAAGCGAGTGCCGTCGAACCATCACATCGACCGTTGAACCATGACGTCAACATTTCGTTCACAAGAAAACAATTATACGCTAAATAAAAGCGAGTGCTGTCGAACCATCACGTCGACCGTTGAACCATTACGTCAACCTTTCGTTTACAAGGAAACGAGCATAAGCTAAATAAAAGCGAGAGCTGCGAACCATCACGTCGACCGTTGAACCACCATGTCAACCTTTAGTTTACAAGGAAACGAGCATACGCTAAATAAAAGCTAGAGTTGTCGAACCATCACGTCGACCGTTGAACCATCACGTCAACCTTTCGTTCACAAGGAAACGATCATACACTAAATAAAAGTGAGAGCTGTCGAACCATCACGTCGACCGTTGAACCATCACGTCAACCTTTGGTTTACAAGGAAACGAGCATACGCTAAATAAAAGTGAGTGTTGTCGAACCATCACGTCGATCGTTGAACCATCACGTCAAACTTTCGTTTACAAGGAAACGAGCATACGCTAAATAAAAGCGAGAGCTATCGAACCATCACGTTGACCGTTGAACCATCACGTCAACCTTTCGTTCACAAGGAAACGAGCATACACTAAATGAAAGTGAGACCTGTCAAACCATCACGTCGACCGTTGAACAATCACGTCAACCTTTCGTTTATAAGGAAACGAGCATACGCTAAATAAAAGCGAGAGCTGCGAACCATCACGTCGACTGTTGAACCACCACGTCAAACTTTCGTTTACAAGGAAACGAGCATACGCTAAATAAAAGCGAGAGCTGTCGAACCATCACGTCGACCGTTGAACCATCACGTCAACCTATCGTTCACAAGGAAACGAGCATACACTAAATAAAAGTGAAAGCTGTCGAACCATCACGTCGACTATTGAACCATCACGTCAACTTTTAGTTTACAAGGAAACGAGCATACGCTAAATAAAAGCGAGAGCTGTCGAACCATCACGTCGACCGTTGAACCATCACGTAAACCTTTCGTTCACAAGGAAACGAGCATACGCTAAATAAAAGTGAGAGCTGTCGAACCATCACGTCGATTGTTGAACCATCACGTCAACCTTTCGTTCACAAGGAAACGAGCATACACTAAATAAAAGCGAGTGCTGTCGAACCATCACATCGACCATTGAACCATCACGTCAACTTTTGGATTACAAGGAAACGAGCATACGCTAAATAAAAGTGAGAGCTGTCGAACCATCACGTCGACCGTTGAACCATCACGTCAACCTTTGGTTTACAAGGAAACGAGCATACGCTAAATAAAAGTGAGTGCTGTCGAACCATCACGTCGATCGTTGAACCATCACGTCAAACTTTCGTTTACAAGGAAACGAGCATACGCTAAATAAAAGCGAGAGCTATCGAACCATCACGTTGACCGTTGAACCATCACGTCAACCTTTCGTTCACAAGGAAACGAGCATACACTAAATGAAAGTGAGAGCTGTCAAACCATCACGTCGACCGTTGAACAATCACGTCAACCTTTCGTTTATAAGGAAACGAGCATACGCTAAATAAAAGCGAGAGCTGCGAACCATCACGTCGACTGTTGAACCACCACGTCAAACTTTCGTTTA